>JAIPRL010005380.1:12410-25032 GCA_025469235.1 Pemphigus obesinymphae | reverse complement strand
GTCGAATTCCAATTCCGGCCGTAACATACAAAACAACTATCGATGACTGACCTGTTCTTTACAATATTGTGTAATACGACGTGTATAAAATATCGATAAAATAAATTAAAATCACCAACAATAAACATGATTACATTATAAATTACGTAATAAAATGTAAATAATATCACTTGTCAAATAAAGTATTTTCGTTTAACATAACCGTCAAAGATATTTTGAAATTTGGGCGGTTTGCCGGGTTATCACTTGTCATTCAAGTATTATTATCTCAATACTACCACAATCACTAAACCACAGTTACCCTTGCGGTAACGTATATATACTGCTCTTCGTACACACGGCGCTCCGTGTATTAGGTATATAGAGATGGCTCATCCATTCCTTAATTATCTATGTTTGTTTTATGGTTGTGCGATGTGTTATCAACTTTACCGAACTTACTTACGTTCGTAAAGATTTACGGGCAGAAAACCGCGTGTGCGCGTTTACGTTTTCGTTTTTTCTTTCTATTATTATTAATCCTTTGACTACTGCCGTCGCATATACGCTTTCTGATTGTTTGCCGATAAAGAAATTATAATTTACAGTTGACATTATATGTTCTGCCCTTTAGTATTTTGGATGACAATTACGATAAAAAAAAAAAAAAAAATTAACGAGCTATCTCAATTGTCAAAGAAGTTATTAGTATTTTATTTTACGAGTACAAATTAGTCAATTATTACCAAATCAAATTTATCTTAACAATGTATTACTGTTACCGTCTTATGAATATTCATGCACTACCAATGAACCATTTAGCCAACGTGATTTACTATTTTTATTGAACGTATTTGTTTGTTTTTTTTTTTTACGATTGTACGGCGAAATTTGTACTTATTACCTATTAATTTTAAAATTTGTAGAACCCCTGAAATTTTAAAAGCTTAATAACTTAAAAAAAAATTGTAAAAAAAAAAAAGTTATGAACATTTATTTGAGCAGTGTATAGAATAAATACGAATAAAAAAAAAAGTATTTTCATTGACATCAATTTATTTAAGAATAACACGAACCACAAGAAAAATTTATTTCAGAATTCAAAGGGTTAACTTCACTGAAAAAAATATGGTTGTCGATGGAAAAATCGTATCTGTTACATTGTTACACGTCGACAATTTCCGATCGTAACGATAAAATTTTTTTTTTATCGCGACGACATAAAATATATTATATTAGATCGATAAATATAATTTTGTCAATTTGTCCATAAATATTGTCCACTTGATATTGACCATGGTATATATTTTTTATCCGTACAAGAATCACATAGAAGCACCTATATCGCTTTGATACACATATCGTGTTGTCCATTTCTATCTATTAATTTTCAATACTTTTTTTCTTTTTTTTTTGAAAAGAAATTTTTTTCATAATATATTAACAAATATTATACGATTTATTAATGACGACTACTCGTAATAATGCATATACTGGGTACGTAAACATAAATATCTGGAATGAAAATTCCGGAAATTCGAAAACGCATACCTATTTCTGAAATGTAAAAATCTGTAAGTAATATTAATAATGGGAATTTCTGGAAATTTGATTTTTGGAAAACTCATTATAGTCGATTTTCAATAATTCAAAAACCTTCAATAATTCAAAACCTTGGGTAATTCGAAGTAAATGCTAGGTCCCTTGAAAATTACGCGGTAATTGGAATAAAAACAATGAATTTAAGTACACTCGGTAATTCAAAATTAAATTTTGGGAAAACTGGCCACCAAAACGTTATAATTCGAAGTATTGCTATACAATCGTGTAGAAATTTAGCTTATTATTTTCTAAAACTATAGAATTATTATCGTAAGAACCTTATCGTTTTATCCTTATTCGTCTCTAATCGTAATTTAATTCGTGCATAGTAGTTTTATTTTAGTTTCGTTTGGTCGGTTGTAAAGTAAAGTTCTTGTGATGAGTGCGTCTAATTCAAAAAAATACAAATCTTTGACGATTTCGGGAAAAAAATAATTGATTGAAGCGGTTGAAAGAGGTGACAAAAAAACCGATGTGGCCAAGACATTTGACATTCCTTTAAGTACACTGTCTACGATTTTGAAGGACAAAAATAAAATCATTGCTACGTCGTCAAGCGGTGGTAGGAAATGAAACAGTAAAGGTGAGCATCCAAGACTAGAAGAGTGTTTAGTACAATGGGTTAGGCAATGCAGAGAGCAAAATGTGCCCGTAAGTGGCCTCTTACTACAAGAAAAAGCAAAATCATTCGCTAAAGAGTTGGGCATCCCGTTTTTCTCAGCTAGTGAGGGATCGTTAACGAATTTTAAGAAAATAAACGGTATTGTTTTCAAAAAAATTTGTGGTGAAAGTTCTAGCGTTGACGATAACGTGTGGTCAGAGTGGCATCGTAAACTTTCAACTTTGTTAAAAAAATTACGATTCACTAAATGTGTTCAACACAGATGAAACCGCTCTATTTTTTAAATGTTTACCTGATAAGATTTTCAGCTTTCAATAGGAAAAATGCCATGGCGGGAAACATAGTAAAGACAGGTTAACGATTTTACTAGCAGTAATCATGGACGGCTCCGAAAAGTTAACTGCACTCCTCATAGGTAAAGCTGCCAAACCTAGGTGTTTTAAGGGCATACGTTCATTTCCTATAATTTATCGTTCAAACAAAAAGGCATGGAAGACGACAGAATTATTTAATGAATGGTTGGTTTCACTCAATAAAGAAATGAAAAAACAGGAACACAAAATTCTACTTTTACTTTAGACAACTGTAAATTTCATAATAATCCTCCAACTTGAACTAATATAAAACTTCAATTTTTTCCTCCTAACATCACATCGATGTTGCAATCACTCGACCAGTGTATAATTAAGATTTGTAAAACTTTTTAGCGCCAAGAAGTTGTAAAGAATGTTTTGGAATGCATTGAAAGTAAACAGACGCCAAACATTAGTGTATTGACTGCTATGATATTTGTTGATAAGGCATGGAAAAATGTGGCTCCTTCTACGATACTCAATTGTTTCAAAAAATCGGGATTTACCCTAGAAATTCAAGAAACAGAAAACGACCAGTTGAATACTGAACCGATACAATGGAATTCCCTGCCAACTCAAGAAAATGTATCTTTCACTGATTATGTCAATGTGAATGAAGATATTGCTGTATGAGAAGTCCACTTTGATGCCGAAATTTCAGAAAATACATTACGCGTTGATGAAGACAACGAAGACGACATAAGTCCCTCTACTTTTTTTGACTTTAAAAGAAGCCAGTTCGTCATTGGAAAAACGCTCCAGTCAGAAGTCACTTGATGTTTTATTTACTCTAGAAAATACTATTGATACTAAATTCAATGAAGCAGAAAACCATTACAGATTTCTTCATAAAATAATTGCCTTTTATAATAATAATTTAATTTACATAGTATAATTATTATATAGTTTAATTTACATTTAAAAAAAACAATAAATAAGTCTATTCCATCTAATTTGCTGAAATAATTGATAATTATGTATGTACATTGTACAATAATAAAAATTTTTTTTTCTTAACTCTCAGTAATTCGAATTTTTTTTCCTCTCGTTATTTCAAACTATCGAGAGTTGTCTGTAATAACATAAACATATTCGTATACATGAAGGGATTTATAAATATAAATAATATTATTCCCATTTTACTATGGTATTTTTTTTTTAATAATAAATGCAAAAGGTCATCGTAGATATTTATCTATTTTGCTCAAAATTTATTGTGAAATATTTGGCTCTAAGTAAATTTTACACATCATCATAATTGTTGCAAAGACGTAAAAACGTATACCTCGTGTATTTCAGATTTTTACATTCCACAATTCCCTCGTTTATCAACTTTCTAGAATTTTACATTATAAAACTTTTTGTGGCATTCAATCTTAGTATATTATTATAGTAAGTTATACCCTCTGACTGAATGTGACCTCAGTAATTTTTCATTGTCATTAGCTATTATAATCATTTTGTATACAGAATATCTCGCTTATTATATTATACCTCCAACGTAAATATAAATGTTTAAATTTAATTTAATTTTTTATTTTTAAACTATTTGGGTTACGAACAATATCAATAAAATTTAAAAAATAATGATTAATAAAAATTATTTAGAAAATTAAAAATTAAATATTTACTTTTTTCTAAATTGTTTTATTTAAGGGATCCAATATTAATAATAAGAATTAAATAATAAGTGATTAATCTTTTAGGGAAGATAGGTTTACATCATTATATTGTCTCAACAAGATACTGATATTTAGAAATATTTTTATATTTTTTCTACAAAAATAATAGTTATTCTTATTAACTTTTACTGTCATTGTATTACTTTTATTGTAATAATATAATATATTAATTCTTCAATTCTTCGTTGTCCAATTATTACAATTAAATTAAGAAGTAAATTATTATATGTCTTTATTTTATCTAGTGCATTATTGTCAGTTGTGAATGATCATCAATATATTTATTAACTCTTATAATTCCAGAAAATTAGAATCATTCCAAAAGTCAATATTTATTAAAGAAATTAATATTAAATCATATATTGATGGCAATTTCATATAGCTGTATGTAACTTGTAATAAAAATCCATTTCGATAGTTGTACATTTGTACAATGGTACATATTATTTTCAATTATTTCATCGGGATTTGATCGTTTAATCGTAGTACGACCTATTTTTGCAGGGAAATTGAAAGAATAAATATTTTTTTTGCAATATATAGGTATTACTACAACAATTTAATATTGAAAACAAAATGTTGATATTGTTATACTTATACGATTATACAAAATCAACTATATTAAAAGTTTGAGAAGGTAGTTTTATTTTTAAATTACAAAAATAATATTATGCTAATGGCATATAATTATTGAAATCTGTATGCAAAAGTTCCGCGTGTAAAACACATTTTACTTGAGTCGTACGCGCGTTATTTAGGCGGATTGAATTTTTAATGCCGAAAATCGATGGAAAAAAAAAAAAAAAACAAAAACAAAAACTTTTTAATCTTTTCGGTAGTATCTACTGTATAACAGTGTATATTTATATACAAGAACAATATAATATATGACTTACTATGCGATTTCGACTTCAAAACTATATTTATACAGTGTTGCTAACTTTTAAACTTTCTCTATTTCGCACGCAATTATGAGCAATATTTTAGCGAAAATCGTAATGCAAAATGTGCTGTCATTTTATCTGCTGTAATTTTAAAATGGATTTTACGAAAACCACTGTGATACTCGTGTATATAATATATATATATATACACGTTTTGATATTATTTTTTATCTTGTAATGAAAATCGTACACGTTTATATATATGTGTGTGTGTGTGTGTTGCGAATATAAACTTTACGAAATGTAGTTTGCGTATAATAATAATCTATACTTAGTCGGTATATACAATATATAATATTATACGAAAACAAAAAAATATTTTATAATAAAAAGCTTAAAAACTGAACAAGAAGTGATAATCAAAAAAAGTTTTAAAACATGTTTAATAGTTTTAATTTTTCTACATTCTATTACCTATTGTATAGATATATAAACATGGTCATTAGGTATATATATATATATATATATATATACATACATGCGGTGGTTGGGAAGAGGGAGCAAAAGGAATAACAATTGTGAGTGACGACAATGAATTCAAAATGTATTTTATTATACAAAAAAGGATCTTGGGATACCAGGAAAATCTAACAAAGTTGAGAAAAATTAATTTTATAAATTCGAACTTATAGGCTAGTCTCGAACAATTTTTTTAACCGGCATCATTATATCAGGGATGAGCAAGATACTTGAAATATCTTATCATATGATAGATTCTATATATATTATATAAATAACAATATAAGTTGCATTCATTTTTTTTTTTTTTTTTTTTGTAAAGAAATATATTATAAAATACCTACTATAGAAATTTTTTTTTATACCTCTAGATACTAAATGCACTTGTGTCTGTTCAAACGAAAAAAAAAATGGTATTTTACTCTAAACGGTAATTTCTTTATAATTTATTGATATTATCCGGATTCTTCCGTGTAACAAAATCTTGGTTCCCGGTCGATCCACCTCGATCGACGGGTGTCTGGAGGTTCACGAACAGTGCACTTAAATCTTTTGAACCAGAATCTGAACCGTTGTATTTGCGATTGATTTTACAAGTTTTCACGGTGCTTGAGCAGTACTATAAAGTTCAATGCATGAACGACGAACCGCAAAATTTTATAAATATTGTCCAAAACTCGTTTTAATCGGTGTACGAGCGATTTAATATAAATCCAGTGCAAAGTTTACGCGTTGAACCACGCGTGTTTTTATAGTCAGATTCAGAACTAGATTTTAGGTGAGGGGGGTACAAAGGTATGCACAATTTCATTAGATTTTTTAATATATTTTGTGAATTACATAATAAATTAATTGGAGTGTTCTAAAGTACAATAAAAAAAAAAATGGTCAAGGGGAAAATTCCCATTTGTTCCCTCCACCTGTGTTAAAATGCAGTAGATACGTATCTTAAACCAATATTCGCAACATAATATTATATTTCTAAATATAAATTGAACCGTACCTTAAGTGTTCATATTACACTCATTCTAGTATATCAGGTGGTAGGTGTAGGACAGTTAGTGCGTTCGATTTAGACAGGTAGGTGTATACAATCATAGATCACCAGTCCAATTCCAGCGCACACCAGTGGATTATTATTTGTGTGCGACGAATCGCGCGGACCGTCAGATTTTTTTCAATAATTTTACGACGTTCTAAACTAGGTTCACGTCATGTAAAAAATTTTATTGAAAATCGGTGAAAGCGGATGCTCAACCGTAAATCCAATGTAATTTAAACCGTGAGTGCACCTAATATGATACTCGGGAGTCGTGACGGAAAAACAATTATTTTAATAATAATAAACGAGAACATTACGGGCATTTTAGTCATTTTCAAAATCTAGTGCAATATTATAATTATAATATTTACAGCCGTACAAGTCAGTTATTTTATGTAAGCCAGAAAATTACGACGGTTTATGTAGGCATTAAAATGGAACTGTAAACGGTTAATATTTATGAGTGTAAAAATTAATAGAAAATTTTATGTTCTGTTGAAATTACGCATTATGTATGATATATTACGCATATGTTTGTATTAACAATGCGTATACCTAACATATAGTAACGTGAAAATTTAAAATATATATTTATCCGATCCTGTAATAAAGGGAACATTAATGTACCCATATTTATATACCAGAAGACACGCTTTTTTGTTGGGAAATTAAAAACGATAACAAAAAATGGAAAATGTGTAATAAAGTATCTAGTATCTAGATACAAAATACTATAGATACTTACTTTAAAAATATATCTACAAAATACAAGACGCATATACAAGTCTATTATGTTTGCATTCGATTTCAACAAGCATTCATTTTATTAGCATTTATAACTATAGTCATTAGCAGATCGATCTCTTTCCTCGACGTTTCAAACATATGATTTGGTAAATAGGTTTTATCGTTGACTATGCGCAACTTAACTAGTTAAATTTTAAAATTCCTATTACTTTGTGACCGCCTATAATTATGATACCCACTTTGAAAAAATACTCGTGTTCGATATTTAATTATTTTTTTAAATCTACGACATACATATCATCATCATCATCATCATCATCATTACATTGATATGATATATGATTTCAATGTTATTTTTATCTCGTACGATATTTTAATATTTTTGTTTTTTTTTTTTTTCAGTGAACTTCATCGACGGCGAAGTGTTGCACATTACGAGAGTGAGTAGACTTCACATGGGTGCATATTTGTGTATAGCCTCGAACGGCGTACCACCGTCTATTAGCAAACGGGTCACGCTCAAAGTCCAATGTAAGTATATATATAAATATAAGCAACGAAATAATAAATTTCCACTTAAATGGAATTTCGTCGTTATTGCAAGAACGTAATCCTCGTTAGAAACGTATATCATATGTGTACTCTGTACAGTGTGTACACAGTAAACTAACTTAAAGTAAATCGACCACAGTAGGTAATTAGTGTATTAATTTTAAACAGAGATTTTTTGAAAAAAAATTAGCGTCATGTCAATACATATGATTAATTTTCATTAGCAGTTTGTACGGAGAAAATTTGAACGTCGCGTAATATTGCTCATGTAATGACACTATATATAAGAGACTATATTATTTTATTTGGTAATTAAAATAAAAAAAAAATTTTTAATTAAAAAATACACTTTAAAATAAAATCTAAACATTCCTAAACGACTATCAAATATTGTTTACAGAAATTAAAAAAATGTTCATTCCAAATAATACAATAAATTATCAACTACGACCTCTTAAAATAAATTGGGAAATAAATTTCCCACGACCTCCTCAATAGGTTAAAAAGCAATTTACCTAAAAATCGCCTTTAAGTGAAATAACGGGGGCATAATTTTTAATTATATTTTACGATACTCGATCTATGTTATTATGATTATAATTTAACATATTTTAACATCTAATTAAAGTGCATATGTTTTTGCTTTCTTCCCCACCCCAATAAAAATAAAAAATAAAAATTTTAAAAATCGAGTTCTGGATCATCCACTGGGTAGTATTTTTTCCAATTCATAATTTTTCATGTTATTAATTTGACTTCTAATTATAGTACAAACGATGTATATATTGTACATTTTCGTTTCGTTATAAATAATAATAATAATAATAATAAATAATAGTTATCTAATGAAAAAATAAAAAATAAAACAAGTTAGGACACAGTGAACGTGCTAAATTCCCGGATTCTAAACATATTTTACACAATAGTCTAAAAATATAATAAAAAAAATGAAAATTAATTTCAATCTCCCTGGTAAACAAATCGACGAACTTTTAACTATGTACGTACTAGTTAATATGGACAAAAGGACGGATATACTGGTATACAAGGTGTCTAAACTTACGTTAAGAAACCTAAAAGTATGCAGAATACATTTTAAAAGTTTAAACTTGAGTTATTAATGCTTTTTTTGTCATAAAATATCAATTAAAAAAAAATAATTTTTATTTATTTTCATTCCTTTCACAGATCATATATGCACATTAAAGCAGTTATTTACTTTCTAGAGATTTTTTACTCATTTAAATTGATAATCATTAAATATATGTGTATAGGACGTAGGTACGACATATTAGCATTTGTTTATGAAAAAAAAAAAAAGTCATCCGTGACGTTTTATATTTTTTGGGAAATTTGATGATAAATACATAAACAAAATGATATAAATGTATAGATAGGTACACTTATATTTTACATTATTATATTATTCTTTTTACGAAACAACCATTTTTCTTCTATATCCAGCCTACTAAGGGCTGATAGACTTTAATGGTTTCAACACGAATATTATTATGACTATTGTGATATTGTTGTTCATATCACAATTTAAAATTATGATACTAAAATAATAATTTAATACTATTTTAATTTTATTTAAATTGAACGTTAAATGATTACTCGTATCATATATAGTTATAGTATATATATATATAGTTGCCATATACGTAAAAATACTAATAATTAAAGAACAAATACATGCGCACATAAAACGATCATAATAAAGGCGTTTAAAACCATTAAAATATGCAAATTATTTTTATATATGTATTTAATTTACACTAAAAAATATACATTTTGAAATATAAATTAATACGGAAAACCCTACAGTAAATTATAATGTATTGTTGTTAGACTATAAAACACGTGATACAAAATCCAAATTTACTGTATTTTTATAGTATCGTTGGATATCTGTTTGTGCTTGATACCATTGATTTTAGAATGTTTATTTATAGACATTAACAACTCGTTATCCAAATTAATTAATATCGATTCATTTTCGTTTGCAGCGAAGGCCTTTATATATATATATATATATATATATATATACACTTTTAGAAATACGTACCTATATATATACTATTTTAAATAATACATTTTCAAAAATGCAGTATTTTGAACTGTTAAAATAAAATAATACGTTTTGACTTTATAAAAAATAAATCTAAAATCAAATCTATCAATATCCTTAATCTATGATAAATAAATTAAATTATAATATTTTTTAATTTTAATTTTATTTTGAAGTACACACAAAGTAAAATAAATATTAACTGATAATGATAATTTAAAATATAGTACTTATATAATATTTATATATATATATGTATAGTATACACTATACAGTATACTCGTACACATACACATATTATTGTATTGAAAATAACCGAAAACAAATATTATAAATACTTAAATAGAAAACGGAGTTGAAAGCGAAATGTTAAACGTATTAAAACGAGCCATAATATCAGGTATCAAATTAATATTTTTGTTTGGTTTAAATATTGTATACTTATCTAAACAAATATTTTAGTGATAGCGATAAACACAAAAAAAAACAATAATTATGAACCGTGAATCCTACACATCATATATTTACTTCAAAGAGTTGAAATAACATACACGAATACTATCATGTATATAAATTGTAAATAAAAGTTCCCGTTCTCTATTGATAGGACATGACAGAGAAAAATATTTGCCCTCCCTTCCCCCTCTGTAATTGTTTCTAATAATATTGTTATTTCATAGTTTACACAATGTGATTAATTTTTATTTTTTAACATAGCACTATTATTATTATTATTTTTTTTTGTATATATTATTTTTCTTATACGTTTAGTCCCACGGTAAAGTTACTGGCTTGTTCGTCAATTATTTATGGGGTTCAATTCGTAACACAAAGCATGTACATTTAACCATTTAGGAACCCAATTAATATCGTACAGTTTTAAAACGTTGGGATTTAAATTAGTATACGACTACTATAACCCAGGATGCAGTTTGTTTAAATTAGTTTTTTTTGTGCGATAACTCAATTATACGACAGGGTGTGGTAAGAAAAAAAAAAGATATAACTTTTGAAAGAAAATAAGAAAAAAAAAAAAGTTATTTAAAATGTATTTTTACAATACAAAATTAAAATTGTAGAGACCATTTAGGCTGGTTCTAAAAATGAAATCGTTTAATAAATTCGTAATAATAATAATAATAATCGTCGTACTTCATTGCCAATACGAATTTTCAGGCGGGTCCTCGAATAGTCCATGTGGAACCAACAGGATTTCTGAGTCTTGTAATCGTGTGTTTTTCGAAAACCCGGCGGACATGTTTTCAAACGTGTAGGCTCAATTTGACTAATATAATATTTTTAAAATCCACCGAAAAAGTCGAACGTCATATATACTATTAATATTCACACCTATTCGACGATTTTTTTTTTTTATGTTTTTTCATATCGGTCTCTATAACTCGGCATATTATCTTTTTGCCACATCCCGTGTCAAGGACGAAAAATGTCCACGTCGTTCCAACTCTGCAGAAAATATCCGTATAAATACGTGTTTACAATATCAACAAGTTTTATGCAATAATATAATTATATATATATATATAATATGTACGCACTGACACCGCCTGTCGTATAATAATTATTATTTTGTGTATTTACTATTAAACGTTTTGTGTTGTACACAGTTCCGCCGATGTTGACCATTTCGAATCAACTGGTGGGCGGTTACATCGGTCAGGATATCAAGTTGGAATGCCACACCGAAGCGTTCCCGACGTCGATAAACTTCTGGACCACGGAAAAAGGGGACATGATCGTTTCGGGTAAGCCGCCGTCGCGCGAATCGTGTAAATAATGAACAAAAGTAGACATGACGGTTTCAGGCGAAAAATACGAGGCCATATCCACGGACAGCGGATACAACAAGTACATGATCCTGAAAATTCGAAAACTGTCACCGCAGGACTTCGGGTCGTACAAATGCGTGGCGAAGAACTCGCTGGGCGAAACCGACGGGTTCATAAAACTAGACCGTAAGTCGCGCACGATCCATCGTTTACATTACACGTAGTCTTATAACGGCAAGACGTTTCTAGACGATAGACGAATTTATATTTTATGACGGCCCACAGTTAAGCTCATCGGATGTTTTTGCGATTTCTATCAATCAAACGAAAACCGCCATTTATGTAATATTTCGAGTTGATTTAAACAATATACGAGTGGCCATAATCCGAGATTACACGGGTTGTAAGACACGTGTTTCGCGTTTCGTGAATTACTTTTCATTGGCCTCACGAACGTGACGCCGATAAACGTCGCGTGAACGGTAAAAGTGTTTACACACGTAAACACACTTTTCGTTCGGTGAAATAGAGTGGTTAGTACAGATCCATTAAAAACAACGAAAATATCATCGATTTTCGGCCGACTGTTTATCCCTCAATTGATCATTCCCGGCTGAAATATTCAACTGCTTTATATCGCACAAACCAGTCATGTCTCTATAGACCACAATGCACTTCTTTATATCCTTGACAGGCTTGGTGTTGGTGAGCCTCTCTTATCATGGTTTAGTTCCTACCTTAGTGAGCGTCGACAATTTGTCAGCCTCTTCGGCAAGTCATCT
>JAIPRL010005380.1:0-12310 GCA_025469235.1 Pemphigus obesinymphae | reverse complement strand
TCGGGCATGTATTAAGGAGGGAAGAGACTGAGGCAGTAAGATTAGTAAGGGAAATGCATGTTGTTGGTAAAAGGGGGAGGGGAAGACCGAAAAAGAGATGGGGGGATGTAATGGCAAATGATATGAGAAAGGTGGGAGTAAGTGAAGAAGATGCGGGAGATAGAGTTAAGTGGAAGTATAGGACCAGGGTGGCCGACCCCAAATAGTTGGGAGAGAAGGCGAAGGAGAAGAAGAAGAAGAAAGTATCTAACAGTAAATAGTATATGTATTTTGTTATTTTTTATATGTCTATATTATTATACAAAGTAAATAAGGTTTAACAAAACGACATTGTAATTTATTAGTAATCCGCCGTTGGTAGGTAAAAATAATTATCATTTCTAGAAACTATATGCATCAGAACGATATACTATATTTTAATGTGCGGAATGCATATATTATCTTTATATATTTCTTCTATCCGTGTGTATTCAAACTCCTCTTAATCGGCTAGACAGATTTTTATGAAGTTTTTTGCTTGTGTCAGTGTGGATCCTTGTATGGTTTAGATTCACAATTGGACCCAGTAGATAATGCTGCAATAGGATTGTAGGAAATTTAATTTTTGACGAAAATGTTTTTTGATTTAATATTTTGCATAACATAATATAGATAACCCCTAAATTTCACCGCCCCTCCCCCCCAATATTTTTTAAAATGAAAAATATCATAAGTTCATGAATAATTGACCATCAAAACCCTCGGAGAAGTCTATGAATAATTGACCTTCTGCAGAAATTTGTATACCATGGGTGCCGTTGATGTCGAATTCTGCGGTATTTGTAAATATATAAAATATTTTTTTTAAATTTTATTGAAATGGATTGAGCAAATAGAATACGTAAAATACTAAACACAAAATAGATATATTTACCGTATAAATTGACGACGATTTGGTTTATCGATCTGATAATATTATTGATCGTCGCGATAAAAATATCACGTCGTCGAATACGTGTGACGAGACGAATGGTAGTGATTATTATTATTATTATTATTGTTAACGATTGAAACAAATCCGATTTATCATTTACGACCGTATCAGTGGGAATGGACGAAATATGTTATATATATATCCTTTTTGTATTATCGTGTTTTTTTTTTTTTTTTTTGTTTTTTTTCGTAGATTACGACGTGGACGAGAACGACGGCGACCTGAGTCCGGACGGGTCGTCCGAGACGGCTGTCAACACGTTGCCCACGGACAACAGTTCGCTATACTCGAACGCGAACCGGTTGTACGACCGCGGTTGGTTCGTGTCGGCCGGATACTGGTGCGCCGCGGCCGCGTTCAACGGACTATGCCGGGCGGACGTCCGAAGGCGGGCAACGGTCGCGTGACGGTACGGACGGTCATGAGCGACGTCGGCGGCACCCAACCGGACTGTAGTCTTTTTGTTTTTGTTTTTTTTTTTTTTTTGCGCCTTAATTTCCGTGTTTTATTTTTGGGGTGGGGTTTTTTTTTTTCTCTATTAGTGTAATGACCGTCCCGCGTATTTTATTATTGTGTAAAACACGGACTGGACCGTGTGAATTTTAACGTATAGAATATTGGTCGCTTCGATTTAACTTAAGCCCATATACAAGATTATTATATATATATATATTTATATATAAAATAAGTATACCGACGACGTGAACGCTGATGAAATTTATGAATATCGAGTGTAAACTCAAATATATTATATATTCGATGTTAATTGCGCGTTTTATATAGGTAGCATAATGTATTATACGTAATTGTATCGCAGACATTATCGTAATACCCGTAGGTCCTTCGTCTTATCGTTATCGACGGAGCAACGCCGCCATTTATAAAAGGGTTTGTACCGCGTTATGGTGTGCGCGCCTACACTGACATCTGCATCGATGGAACAAAAGACGTTGTAAAAATAGTGAAAAAAAAATCGCAGTCGACGGCTAATTAATATGATCAGACGAGCGATTATTAACACTGCGTGTACAAACGGCGGTGGCTTCAATTTATTATCACTGCACAAAACGTGCAGTAATCGCGTGAGACGGGCCACCCGGGCGTTTTACATTATCGATAATATCTGTGCATTGTATTTCGTCGTCCGACGGCTGCACTATAATATTATAATGATTGTAACGTTAATAACATATTATATTGTAATTTTTATAATAATATGCGTTCGTAGTCTCCGGTCAATCGTTGTACATAATACTATATAACTTATTTAATCGTTTATACAATATTATAATAACATAGTAATACTTACATTACATATTTATATTATTTAATAAAGTGCATGTGCACATATTATACATAATATATTGTATAATAGTATATAATATGTGTGTGTGTGTGTGTGTGTGTGCGTGCGTGCGTCCGTGTGTATGCAGTATTGTAAAGTATTGGCAAATACATTTTTATTTACATTCGAATATTGTTCTAAATACTTATCTACTAACTTTTTAAATATATATTCGAATGCGTATTTAGAATAAACTTATCTGTCGTATTTATTTGTGTATTCTCGTCAAAGAATACTTTTTAGTAAATTATGAAAAAAAAAAAAAAAAAGCCACTACCTATATATTGAATTATATTATTTCAGTCTAATATACTAGGTATTATATCCATTATCTTAATGAACATTTCATTTCAGGCCGCAGATACACAGTTTTGTTAAATTACTCAGAAATTGCACTCGAGCAGCTAACGAATATAACATAATGTAAATCACATATTGGATAAATTCAATCGCTTGTATCTAAAATGACATTATATATCGCGTAAGTATGTATACGGTATATGTAAGCCATACACTGTACAGTAGACATTTTGTAGGGATAGTTGTGTATAGTATACATACGTATGTATACAGCCTATATGACTATATACACCGTATAGATGGAACTTTTTTTTCTTCCCTAAGGAAACTACTGAAAAAATCGAAAAATACTATGCACAATATAGAGCCAATTTCCTATCGACTTTATACCAAAGCCAGCTCTCCTTGGTTCCTTCTGGTCGAAAATTTACTTATAAAAAAACAAAAAAAAAAAATTAGAAAATTAACAGCATGCTTGATTGGAAAAATGGAATAAGGGGTACTCTCGGTTTTTCCCGATAAGTGTGCGTTCCCTCAAAATATGTAATTGTAATATCCCGTAAAAGTAATTAGTAAGTGTACTCTCAAAATATTATAAAATAGTGGAGGAGCTCCGTCCCCTTGCGCACCTTCCCCCCATTTCGAGTACTGAAAATATAGGAAAAAATAAACATCATTGTGAGATCAATAGCTTTTTTGCTACGCTCAGAATCTAAAATAAAAAAAAAAAAAACATTATTAAAATTTACATAAAGTACAATAACTCTCGTCATTTAAATTCTATTTCAATATACATTTCACATTTGGAAAAGTATTTGAATATATATTTAAAATATCTAGCCTGTATTTATTCTAATATATATATATATGTGTGTGTGTGTGTGTGTGTGTGGAATACTTAAAAAAAAAATTATCAGTTTATGTGTATGCGTGTTCCGTAGATTGATAATATAAATAGAGGAACGCCCATTATAGTGCCACACTGATACAGTAATGTGAACCAATTATATAATTAGTGAATTAATGTTTTAAATATTAAAAATTAAAAGGATAAAAAATAAAATCGTATTCGTAACCGTAGGTTATTCCTATACGAAGTTTAAAATCCTTATATCCCAGTTATGTCCGTCGTCTGTGATTTCAATTCGTTGATCTACTATTGGCTTTACCATCGATTGTAATCCGGTATCGATTTATATCAAAAATTCCTATATAGTACAGAAACTTGGAAATCTTAAACGTACGAAAAGTGGATTTTTTTTCTAATTTGTTTATCGTACCATAGACATATTTATATTCCAGCGGCCGGATATTTAATATATAAATAATGTTTCTATTTGAATAATAAATACAAATATAGAATATTATTTAATATTATCATTTTTATACTTTGCATAATATTTTCGTACTAAATACTGATTAGGGAAAAACGTACACATATAGGTATTTATGATAATAACAATTAGTAGTAACACATGCTATGCAACTAATTGATATACGAATGCATTAGTTTAATCCATTTAGTAATTTAATTGATAATTAATTTAGTTATCAATTGGGTTACGTTTTTTTTAACGTTTATACTCCGATCCATCGATATTTTGTACAGATATCGATTATTAAAATGATTCGTGCCTTTGATTTGTTCGTTTAATTTTTTTTTTTCGATAATTTCTTATCACTTCTTATCAATTCGTTTGTTTCCATCGTTTTGACAAGTCATAATTTATGATTCACATATGTACACAGTAGAGGTGGGAGAAATCGTTCTGTTGAGTAGTAATAGTAGTAGTACGAAGACGAAATAAGAAAATGAAAATGAAATAAACTTTAAACAATAATTAATACTCCGACCCGGACCCGGTGAACGACATTAACTTACCTACGAACCGGATTTGGAATCCGATCGTTCACCCGATTACTAGTTAGGTTAGGACCAAATTGCCAAAGATCGAATTGACCGAATCTTTTCAAAACACTGGTATTACTACTGTTCATTATAGAGGTGAGAGAAATCGATCTCTTGAACGCCACCTTGTGATTGGCCGGTTGCGAATGATTCGAATTTCGAATCGAAATGAACGAAAAGATCGAAATGAATCAAATAAGAACAAATGACTTGTACAACATAAATCGATCGGGATCGAGACACTTTACTGATTCGATCTTTTTTCATTCGTTCGCTGCGGTGTGCTGCAGACAATACACGATACAAATGATCCACGAGGTGTGTCCATAATGATTGTAAATACTAACTTTTTATTGAATGAAAAACTTGTATTGGAATTTTTCATTTTTATCAACATACAAAAATATTGGAAACACGAGAAAAAAAATCGAATTATGGCTAACGACATCGATTTTTGATACCTATATGCATTTTTACACAATTTTATTTATGGCATAAAGGTAATACCATCGGTTAATTTTTTTTATACGGGTAAAAAGGCGAGTATTTTTTTTTTTTTTTTTGTTCACAAAATTAATTATTATTAAATACATTTATTAGATTTTATTTTTGTCATTACAAGTAAAATTATTTTAATTATTGTAAAAGAAGTAAGTATATATTAATCACTATCTGAATCGGAAGTGGTCTGTCCGGTAATTGTGAAAACGCACGGTGTATTTTCGTCTTTCTCCAATATCTCTCCAGTAATGAAGTTTATCTCCGAAAATTTTTCTTCTTTTGTGATGAACAAAACTGGACCACATTTTGTACGTCCTTTAATTTGAACAAAGCGTTGTCACTTTTGACGTGATTTTTTTCACCACCGACTATGTGAACTCAATGGGATTGAGTTCGCTATGGTACGGAGGTAAACACAGTACGATTTTATTTTGTTTTTCGCTTTTCCGTCCACGATATACTTGTCATAATTCTCTTTTATGTATTTGACTGGATTTTTCTAAAAGCTATACTTTCACCATGGGATTGTCAATTACTACGCCTTTGGACTCCAGCCATTGAATTATTGAAACCTTCATCGAATTAGTGGTAAGTGTAAGTTCTTATTTTACCGAATGGTATCCATCGTGTTTTCCATAATGATAACAGCGATGTATTTCAATAATGGTGAAATACGACAAAACCATTCGAGAAATGTATCGCTATTCATTTAATCATGATAATCTACTGTATTTTTTTTTCAATGCCAAAAACGAAAAACCATCTGCTACTAACCCCTCAGATGACACAATGTGTACAACGATTAAGCGTTTTCTTTTACCTGCGGGGGTTTTGGACCCTGTCAATTGTCTTTTAAACATTCTTGTCAGACAATCCCCGGCATTTACCCACGTTTTGTCTAAATAATAAATAGGACGACCTTTTTGACGATAGTGTCGTATGTCTTCAATGTATTTCCGACGTCATAAAACTAAATAATGTCGTTCCGTAAGTGCACTATTCCTGTTTCGTATTGTGCACCTACTCAAATTTTAAAATTTTTAGTAATCTTTAGTACGCTTTATATTTGATAGGTCGGGATCAGTGGTCACTGTTGTGAAAATTTTGTTGAAAGTGGGAATTTTTCATCTGAACTAAAATTCGTGAATTTCTTGACGAATTCCATTTGTATCCAAATCGTCAATTTTTCGCAAATTTTTGGCCTTTTCTTTTTATTACTCAGTGATGATATCGAACCAGAAGCCTTGTAATCTCTCAATATCTTTTTAATTGTGTCAATGCCTACTCTGCTTTATTCCGACAATATGTCCAACAAATCTTCTAACTTAATGCCTGGTTAAACAAGTCTTTATGCCAATTTATAATGATTTCCTTTTGACCGGAGTGAATAATCTAAAATTTACCCAATATTGTATTGTTATTATTCATAACATTAAAATATAAAAATTCACAAAAATACTCAAATATATTGTTACTATCGTACCTATAAGTAATACACAGCGATTAAATTTTGTTATTTAACAATATGCTAAACGAAAAAAAAAGTTTAAATTTATGGGGAACAATTTTTGATCGGTTATTTTACTATTAAAGATTATAAAATATATAGTATGGGTAATAAATAAATAAACCTACGTTTTACGTAAAATTATTTATTTATTTATATTTTTCTGATATTATTAAATTTATAATTTTTTATATTATAGACTAATGCATTAATAATAATAGGTATAGAGAAATATCAAATAACATTATTATAAATAATATGCAAAAATAAAACGTCAAAATGATATTTAAAATTTTTAATGATTATTATAATAAATTAATAATGATTAATGAATTATATTTTGAATATTCTGAACTTTCCTCTCCGATTTTTTTTTTTTTGTGGGTTTTACTTGCTGGATATTGTCTATTTTATTCACAAGAAAAAAAAATAACAAATTAACGATTAAAAATATATAACGCAAATACAGGCCGTGTCAACCGATGCTCAGCGACGGACGAATTTCTCCGGTCGTTCTCTCCTGGGCCGATGTATAGACCAATTAACTAAATAGACTCCGTTTTGAGCCAAAACTTCTCAAATACATTGTGATAAACTAAAAAGTTTATTTTGGAAAAAAAATTTTACTCGTTTGTTCCGTGGCATTTGTGATAATTACTCCTGTTATCTATAGATTTGTGATGATACGGCAGTTATCACCACTAAAAGATTTACCATTTTTGTTTTGTATAAATTATTATTTATCGTATTTGTGATTTATATATTATATATGTATTCCTTGTTCAAATCGATCTTATTCACTTCCATATAACGTGCACCGCCGTCAACACGACCTCCGACTTCTTTTCCACACGTATTCCATAAACATTCCGCGTCTTTCCCGATGTCGACCATTTCATTTATAGTTTCATCTCATTTTAATCAAGGCTCGTCTTTGTTCATTCACACCTATACCTTTCTACTGACGGAGTCAAATCGCATATCTGGGCAAGCCGTGTACCGTACGCGTACAAACCGTCTTCGACCTCAAAATACACGACTTATAATATACGCCAAAGATTCCTATATTGTCCGTGCTATTATCATATTTTTAAATAATTGATACCAATCAGAATAGCCATGGAGTAAATAGTAATATAGTTATTTTTCCACCGTAATTCCCCATTTCGTTTGTCACATCTTCTCCGATTGTTTCAATGGGTATGGGCCGAGAAAGGCGCAACCATTTAGTTAATAGGTATTGTACGATAACATAGAATACAATATACGGCTGATTATGTTTTATCTATCAATTGGTCACACTGAAGTTTACTGTCCTAACTACTGCATCACTTTAAGAATATTATATTCACCTTCTGGTGTATATTATTATTATTATTATTATTATTTTTATTCGACGGGTAAAAATCCATTTCAATTATACATTATTTGAATATTAACACTGTACATATAAAATATACGTTTAGATGTGTACGAAACACATTCAGTGTAAACTCCTCCGGTTCGGATAATGTATATAAATTATACATAGAAGACACTTGTGTAACGAACAAGATAAACGGAATCGAATCCACATCAAAGGTATGTTAGTTTAATGGATATTTGTATGTACGTGCAAGTTTTTAGTGTGTAACGTGCGATTCAGCGTATATGGGTACAGCTTATCAATTATTAAAACAAAAACGTTGCCATAGTAGGGAAATTATAAATTATTGGATGGAAAACCACACAGTGATACGTGGTAAATAATAAAAATACCTACATCATAAGCTCGACGTATATTAATTGGAATTTTCTTTGCATAAAACGAATATATTTAGTTTTCAACCCCGTCGGGGAACTCGTCGACAAAATCAAATCGAATAAAATTACCCTGCAATCATTCGTATTATTTATAGCTGGCATACTGAAAACTGATATTATCGTGTAACCATGAAGAATTTCTGGTTGTTTTTGTGAAACGGTTTTTTACAATTTTTATCTCTAGATAGACTTTTTCAATTAAGGGAAAGTTATGCCTGCACTTTTCCAACACACGCCACATAATAGAATCGGATTTTGTGTTTCAAAATATTTCGTCATCCATTGGTTAATATTTAGATATCATCAAGAACGGACCATTGAATAGTTAAGAAGCTAAGGTTAAGTTAAAAAGGTAATTTGTGTTTTACTTTTTAACTCAACCGATTAATTAATTTTGTTCATTCATTAATTAACATGAACTAGTATCATTCATTATTATAATCATTCAGTTTTAACTTAACACGTTAAAGACGAAATTATTGCTAGTCCATATTTCAATATTCATACAGTCTTGTGAATTGCAATATTTACGGTAATTCTTATAATAACACAGTTATTTATCAATGGCCCAATGAAATATCGTGAAAATACGTGAACTATCGTGTTTGTTGTGCTATGGTTCATTTTTTTTTTTTTTTTTTAATTTTTCCAATTTAATTATTACCCATATAAGGTTTTTTGTTCCTTAATTTATATATAATATATTTTAAACCTATACCCATTATTTTTGAGATTAATTTTGATTACAAAAAAGTATATAGTGAAAAAGTTTATTGTTGAATAATTTAAAAAAAAAGTTTTGATATTTGGGTAATAAATATCAAATGAAAAATAAAAAAATGAACTGAGTTAAATTTAAATGTTTTCGAACTTTTACTTGACCAGTTAAATTTATTGTTAGTTAACCCTTAACTGAAGAGTAAACACATTTATGCTAGCTTAACTAAATACATTTTTTCCATAAATTTGCCCACCTTTGGATATAATGATACTACTCGTATTATTATAAAAAGAGTATAACTAATCCGGATAACTCTATATGCACGGATGTGTATCTGACAAGGACAACTTATTCAAGAAAATATATACTATATTATAAGATTTCCCGAATTCTTCCACTTCAGTTTTACCTGAAAAGAATAATATATTTTGTTAACTCTTCTGAAGAATTTCTCAATTGTACCTATTTTTAGTTTTCTGCTCTATTTATTTTTCCAATTTCGCGTTTATAACCAAAAATAAAAAAATAAACAGGTACTCAACCAATAACATTGATACACCCTTGTTTTAAAAATATATTATAAACGTAATGTTACATATTATGAAATTAAATGGTTAAAATGTCGTGGCCAACTAGTAGACAGATATAATTTATGTTGGCTACGATTGTAAAATAAATACATCGGTCTAAAGTTCACACGCATAGCCGCCCATAGGGATCAAAGGGAGAATAATAGTCTCCCCCTGTAGAATAAACTAACAATGAATTGTTACTGAAACCAGTAGTAAACATGAAAATATTATCATTTATTTAACTGGTATTCAATGCTGAAATTTACTATGTGTGCATTTATGTTCACGTGTACTTAATTTTTCAATCAAAACTAATAACCCGGGAAAATTAACAACTTCCTAAATAAATTGATAAAATTCTTAAGCAATGTATAGTTATGAAAAACAATTTAGCCAAGGGTAACACGTCAACCTAGTAATTCTTGAAATTCTTCACTAGAGTAATTTTTCTAGTGTTATATACCGCGTTAATTTCCCCTGTAAAGGCATGGTTTCCTAGACATTACTGGTGGCCGGGATTGATCGCCGTCAAGTGCTTATATTACGATTTGGTCAATATCTGGTTTCTTATACGCAACTAAATAATATATAAATAAAGAAATAAATTCTAAGTTATAAATATAATAAATTCTATTTTAATTAACTTTACGACTGTACTTATTTTAGAACAGTTTTTCGGGATTGTCGCCAGCGATCGCAATGGTCAAGTGTAAATTTTCCAACGAATTAGCAAAATTTTTATTGAAAAGTTAGTGAACATTATGTATTGTTATCGAGTAGTCCAAAATGTGTGTTTCGGCGCATGTGGTCCTCGGTTCAACTCCCAGGTATCAAATAAAGTAGTCGACGAGTTTTTTCTCGTCCGTGGCGTCTGGTCTTTGATGAAAGCCAGCTATAATTACCAAACCTGTTCAATAATTTGGTAACAATGCTTGTCGTAGCTATCAACAATCATCTTCAACTCCCATGTATATAAAGATGCAACAAACCTGGACATGTTTCAGTTTGGGAAATATAAGAATGTAAAACTATTAATTTTTATACATATTAATAAATTTTATTTACCTTAATTTATTTGTCTTACTCTATTACGATTATATGCTTTGAAAGTTAAATCTTCATCTATAAATAAAGTATAATTGCACACGGTTAAAATGAAAAAAATCTTGAATTATTTTTCATTTTGTGTTATGTGTTTATTAATAAGTATTTCGTAAGATTCTTCCTCCTCTCTAGCTTTAAATAGATTAAAATGTGGTTTTCATTTTTCTGAGATCAATATATTTACATCAAATTCTTCTGCTTTTTCTTCCAGTAATAATTGAGTAATTTTATCATTATTAATTATTGATTTTTCCATAATAAAGAAAGAATGTTTACTTGTGCACTGTTAAACTTTTGGAATCGTTATGCCTTATGATATGTATTAAATTATTGTCGTTTAAAAAGAATTATTGTACAATAGAACCTTGATAAGTTGAATACAACTTTGAAATTGCAACCTTTGGACCAAGGAATTATAAAAACGTGTAAAACACTTTATGGAAAGGAAATTGTGAGGAAAATTATAAGTGATATGGATGACGAAAATGTCACTTCAATCGATATTCTTCAAGCTATGCGAATTATTGATAAAGCATGGAGAAACGTAACAACAACAATGATCGCGAACTGCTTTAGATCGGGTGGATTTTTACTTGGAGCCGAGAAAGACGCATTAATACCTATCATCGAAAATACCATTACGGATAGAGAATGGGCTCTGATAACAAGTCATTACGGAATCACGGAAGGATCATTTGATAATGTTGTTGAAATCGACGAAGACGCCGCCGTTCCTGTACCTAGTATATTCTGCTTTAAACGTGGTAGAAAATACTATTGACAACGTTATGCGCAAGAACCTAACCCAAAGTAATGTCTTGAATTATTTTTTGTAAAGTTATAACACTATACCCACACATTTTATGTAATATTTTTATAATAATCATTTTAAGATAATACCAACTGTAATTTATATAGTGCGCGTAAAGAATTTACGATAATGATTAAAAAAAAAAATCTGCAAGTCGAAATTTTTCTGTTCTGAAACTTCAGCAAAGTTGAAAACCTCGACGAGTCGAACGAACGGCGGTACTTGCCTTCAAAAAGTTCGACTTACCTAGGGCCTAGGTTCCACGCTGTATTGGGTCGCGGGGTACCGTGTAATGGTCAACCGGTTCGGGCAGACATTTTCGAATACAAGACCGGTGTATAATAACGGGTGTGCACCACCACCGATCGCAGAAAATGGAAAAAAATTCGTCGTTAGATGGTCTCGAATGAATAAAACGACTACGTACGGGTCGTCGACGGGCGTTATTTTCCAACGGGCGCCGCGCGTGGACAGCAGGTCGTACTCGCGACCGGACTGTATGTGTTTACGGTGGCGTTTTTTCGGGGTGTGCAGGTTGTGTGTTAACGCCTTACAAAGTCGTACGCGTATAATGATCGTTATGATTATAATATAAATATGCGTTTTAACCAGGGAGTCAAAACGGGTTTGAACCCGAGGTGAGAACCCGTGTAACCCGCAAAATATTAAAACCGTGTTAAAGCCGAAACCCGTAACCCGGAAAAAGTGAAACACGTTTTTTAAACCCGTACCCGGAACCCGGAAAAAATTTAAACCGTTTTTTG
>JAIPRL010005379.1:0-32476 GCA_025469235.1 Pemphigus obesinymphae | reverse complement strand
AACGACCATACCACGTTGAATACACCAGTTCTCGTCCGATCACTGAAGTTAAGCAACGTCGGGCGTAGTTAGTACTTGGATGGGTGACCGCTTGGGAACACTACGTGCCGTTGGCATTTTTTTTTTATTGTTTTATAATAATGATTTATAAGTGGTTATTTGTTATTTGTATATATATATTATAACATAAATTATAAGTATTATTTATATTTTAGTAAATCAGGTAATTATTATTATACGACTTTATAAAATATTAATTCGTTTAAATTTCGGCTTTTTCCTCTTACTAACTAATAATATTTTTACTAAAATAATTTTTGGGCCTTCGACATTTTAAAATGTAAAATTGCTATAAATGGCCCAAAAAGGAGAATGTAATCAACTCTAATATATTACAAAATTACATATTTGTTGTAATGTCAAGATTAAGAATCATTATTTTCGGAAGTACGAAGATGTAGAAATTATAAAAAAAATTTGTTTGAAATTGTATTTTTACCTAAATTTTCAGTAGTTTTCCTTCAGCGTTTTTAAAAAGTCCAAAAATCTAAAAATTACCTCTTCAGAATACCATCCTCGACAAATTTTTCTGATAAAAAGTTTTTCACGTTGTAAAAATATTTTTTTTTCATAAAAAATATTATTGTTAAATTACTAGTTTAATCGCTCTGCTCAGAATATTAAATATTTGTAGGTAGATTAATATTTTCGTGTTTAGTTTACATACCATAGTGTGGATGCTCTCGTACATAGATTTAAATTCAGGGGTGGTGCGAGGGGGATAACTGCCCTTTGTGGTAAAATTTGAGGCTTATAACCCTCCTCTTCATTTTAAATTTTGGACCCGGACCACGATGTCAATCCATTGTGTTTTTTATCTTGTCGTTTGTGCTCATTGTTGTAACGTCATCCCGTCGATTGTGCTCAATGTCTATTGGACCTATCCCAAAATTTGACCTGTCAGCTGCCCAATTTTAAATTTTGGATCCAGACCGATGTCAATCGCGTTTGTATAAAACAAAACAGGATTTGAATCTATAAAATTAGGTAGTAAAAAAATATATATATATATTATAGGTATACCTACCTATTTAAACACATTTTTATTTTTTAATATTAATGTCCTTCAATGTTCAATAATAAATTTAATTTATATCAATTTCAATTAAAATACCGTATAATGAACTTATGTTTATATATAACTAAATGATTACAAAAATTAACTATACAAAACGAATATGGTATAATGACAATTTAAAATAGCTTAGTTATTTCATTAATGGTGAAAATAATTATAATATAAATAAGTTGACTTAAGAGGACGCTACATATCCGATTTAGGGGTTTTGTATAGGCAATTTTTATGAAGTTTTAAGAAAAATTAAAATCAAAAAAATGAACAATATTTAAATATATTTTAAAAGTAATTTAAAAATAGACCTGTGTCAGTACCGTTTTTTAAATTATTATTGTGCAATTACGATATTTATTTAAAAATTCATTGTCGCTCAATTCAATAATTCCGTGTACCTAACTGTAAAAATACGTTGAAACAAAATTGTATCAACCGTTTGAATGATAAGAAGTTGAGTTTTGTTGGAAGTCGAATTTTAAAAATCGTATTAACAAATTAAAATCATAGCATGAAAAATGTGTATATTTTTGTAAAAAAAAAAAAAAAAACAGAAATAACTATATAAATAAAAAATATTTTGAAAATCTAATTCCAACAAAACATTGAACACATCTGTTAAACGGCGTATAACTTTTATCTCAATGTTTATAGTAGACCTAATATAGTAGCATTTGGATTACGAAAGTACCATTTTGTTACCAAAATATGTCTGTGTAGAGTCATCTTAAACAGCAATTAAACTTCAAGTTTTATATAGTTAATACTTAATGGTCACCTTAAATTCACCATATATAGTCACCCGAATGTTTTTAATGATATATTAAATTGTATATTATTATGATTTAGCATAATATTTGAATAATATTTTCACTTAAAACGTGACGCTTATAAATGAATAAATTAAACTGTGATCGTTATATTTGAAAGAACACGATACGGTTGGGGCATTTTAAATAAAATGGTTTTCATTGTGAAACTTGAAAAAAAAAAAAAATTACGTTTAGGTATATATATATATATAATAATATGGTTTACATTTTATTTTTACGAATCACGCACATTATCAATCCAACATTTATAACCAAAATATTCCGTGTGAATCGTTCATCATTTTTAAAAGAAAGGAAAAAAAGTCTAATTAATTCTATACGGCTATATATATATATATAAGTATATAAATTTCACGAAAATAAGTATGCAGAGAAAACGAATGGTTCGGTACATAACATAAATCAGAAATGCGATCATCTCGCCACGAAATAGGAATTGAAAACAACACCCTCTGACCGTATTATTTTTTAAAAACAATTTATATTGTATTATATTATATGGGAGTTGAATTATATATAATGTATAAATATTACGGTCATATAATAATATTGTAAAACACGTATTTGTATTTAATTTTTTATTACATCAATAATATGAAATTAGATTAAAAAAAATTTAATATTTTACACGCGTTTTGAACAGGGTTCGGAGGAACCCCCCCCCCCTCTGTATCTAATTTACGGGCTTAACACTGTCAAATGTTTAAAAAACGGTAGAAAAAACGCAATTTTCAACTGAACCCATCGTCCATATACATTCTATATACGGTTCAACCAATAGACACAGATTTTGTAAATATATGTTATATTCTTCGTGTTCCTGGGACATACCAATTATATGTTTTATAGTAATTATATTAACGTATAAGTATATATAACATATTATATAATATTATGAAAAAACATATTACGTATTTTATGTTATTAGTTTTTTCATATACTAATATAATGTGTATATTAACAAGGTTTAAACAATTTTGTTTGGTAGAGTTTTTATGTCCCCCCCTTCCCCCCATTAAATCCGATAAGATTTTCAGGGCAAAGTTTTACAAAACGATACGTTTTTTTGGGGTTTTATTTTCGAAAAATCTGAATAAATTAAACTAAGTTGAGTTTCTTTAAAAAAAACCCCCGGGTTTTCACCATTATTTTATTTTGATTTTTGCATACCTATAGACATTATATGTATTCATAGAATATCAAATTGTTAAAAAACATTTTATTTGATGTTTTTTTTATTTTAAATAAAAATTTCGAAAAATCTGAATAAATCCAAGTGGGCCATGTTTTTGCCAACCCTTGTTTAGAATAGTTTGAGAGCAATGTGTGTTCGTATATGTGGCTATAATTTCAGGAATATCACGAATCCTTTACCATTTTTATAACCATGAAAAACCCAGGTTATTATTTTGTCGAAGAAAAATATCAAAATAATTGTAATTCATAATTTTGTGTTTATAGTATTAAGTGTAAAGTATAAACACTAAATTTAAGTTATAAATAATATAATATCGTAGTGTTATCCTGTGCAGATTTTATAGTAACATTACATTATAATATTGAAAATCAGTTTAAAAAACACATTTACAGATTTTTTTCTCAACCCACTACAGGTTGGTCTACAACTCTAAATCTTCATTCTGACCGATTGCTCGCCTTTTCTTTAAGTTCCTTAAAGGTTTTAACTCTTGCATCTCTTTTGATCTGTCTTATATAGGTAAGAGTTTCTAGGATATCCTGCAGTTTTGTTTTCTTCTACCATACCCTCTATAATTAAATTATGCACCTCTATACTGGGTGTCTCAGGGCATGTCTAATCATTTTCCAAAATCTTACTCTAATTGCATTCGTGAATGTAAGTTTTTCTTTTACAGTTCTAAAAACTTCTTCGTTTGTTGGTGTACAATTTGCACTGTGTACCGATATTTGAGATTTTTTGAATGTAGCCAAAATGAGATATTTTTAACATTATTGTATACAATTTTCAGACTTAAAATTAACATTTTTATGACAAAAAAACTTCAAAATTAAAAATTGCTGTAAATAGCTAAAAATTGAGAAAAATTTGTTAAAACTTAAATATAGCTAGACGAATATTTGTCTTGAAAATCAGATTTTAATTTTGAAAAAAAAAATTTTAATTCAACGATTTATCTACTCTAGATATTGATGAAGGCAATTAAAAAAATTTTGCCTATGTTATTTGTCATTAAAAACCATGTTTTATAAACATGGATCATATTTTAGTATAAAGAAAATACCACGAGATTGATAATATATACCTGTTGAACGGAAGTATTGTAATAACACAACAATATAAAATCGTACGAGGTTATTTTTAGGTTAATTTTTATTCTAAGCGGTTTGATTTGTGTTTTTTCTCAAAATTTCTTAAAAATTACCTATACAAAATCCCTTAAAATCCCAAGTATAGCATACTCTTAAAACATAATATTTTGTATTTTATATATAACTATAATAACATAACATTTAAATAATTAAACAACACACTTAATCATAAAAATTAAAGATCAATTGATGATTGATAAAATTATATCGATAAATGCCTCTTTATATAAGTAAATGTTTGTGTAAACAATTGAAAATGTATAGACTATATAGACAGAAACTTCTATGATTATAAATTATAATATACCAATTTTGGATAAATTATTGAGAATAAAAGTGGTTAATTAAATTATAACTATTTAAATAAAAGTTGATAAAAATAATATTTTTAATATAATAATAATATTATTTTATAATTTTATGTAATAATATAATTTAATATTATTAATAGGATATTAGGTAAGTATAGAATTTTATTATTGTTCTTCGATCACAAACATTGTGTGCAATGATATATATATCATATCATTTATATTTACAAATAAATATAATAACCTATCAAAGTATTATAATTATAATATTTAGTATGGTATAGGTATGAATTTAAGTTCATATATTCAAAAATTAACCTTAAAAAATAATAAATAAATTTATACATTATTTTATTTTATGGTAGTTAGATTAATTTTATAAAATTACCCAAACTCCTGTTTAGTGACCTTTGTTTTTAAATAAATTATGCTTTGTTTTTAATGTGTTAAAGGTTTTCAAAAAAAAAAAAACATACCGAACTACTTTTTTGTGCAAGTACCTACATTATTAGCACTACATATCTGAAAGAAACATTTTTATAACTCATTCAATAATATTTAAATAGGTACCTTTGTTGAATATTGTAAGATAATAATTATGAAAAATGTCACGAGTTATTGAAACGACTATTGAAAATGATCTGATAATCTTATTTTTACATTTTCAGAACAGAAAATAGTATTAAAAACTGATTAAGTAAAAATGGATTGTTTGTTGTTACATTTTATGAAGTTATGTTGGCGCTATGTGTATTTGCTAATTATACAATTATTGTGTTTGTATATTGTGTTATACTAAAACTCTTCCTCAAAATTAGTGATTTTACGAACCCAGATTTTTGAGGTCGAACCCGGACCGAACCGAATTTCATAAAAAATTTTAAATATTTAAAACAATAAATGTATATTTAATTGATTTAAAAGTTGGCTACTCAAGAGCTTCATTTTCCCTAATAAAATTATCACCAAACTACTGAATACTGATGTATAAATTTACCGAGTAACAGTGTATTATTAATAAGACGACTTTTTTTTTGATAAATTAGGTTTAAATTTGTTTTTGTTGGTTCGATATTTGAACAGAACTATTTTGTGTTATTTCGGTTCGAAAATCTAACAGTTTGTAGCATCATATTAATTCAGATATTATTATTAAAACCTCAAATTTGTTTCTATTATTTTCATTCGGTTGGTAAAATAGAAAAGTATAATAAGAAACTATAAATGTTTTTCTATTTGGCACCCATCTTGCAAATCAATAGAAACTGGGCACAAAAACAAAGTAGTGTATTATAACTAAAATAATTTAAAAATATATTTTGTAAGTACTAAATAATATCAATATGTTTTTAATTAATTATTTTTTTCTTATAATCTTAATAATTTCTATAAATTTCAGTATTATTTCTAGTATAACGATATTATATTATAGAGATGGTCGGATACATATTTATTTGATACTTCGACCTGTTCGATATATGATCATGAAGATAGCTGTTATTGAGTATAAAAATCTAAATATATATATATATATATATATATATATTTGGTATCGATTTCGATATTTTATCATATTATATTATTATAGTCTATATATTTTTTTCACGAGAAATGAGAAAATAATGTAGAAAGTGGACTATACTGTAAATAATGAAAACGTATTGAATTCCATAATGCTAAATTTAAAAATAAAACAGTGGGGTATTCTACTTGTGTAACAAATCTAATACAGTTGATATATTTTAACCATTAATCAATATAAGCGAATATTTGTAGGCAGTGTGTTTTAATTTTAGTATTTTGAGGTGTATCCGAAGGAATTTGTACTATCAAACGAAACAAGGTTCATAATAAATTATTTTGATAGAACATGCCATAATTTCGATTCTAAAAGTTTTAATAATAATATTATAAACGTCCAATTTCAATTAGGAATTATATTAGAATTATGGATATTAGGAAATAAAACAATTTTGAGAGAAAAGAAGCAAGTAAAAATAATAATAATAATAATAATAATAAAAATAGCAAATAAAAAAAATCACGGACGGAAAAAGTTTTTAAAATTATTTTGTTTTCGATTTTCGTTAATACCCGCATTTGCCGTATGTCTAACTAACTGCAGCTAATCTAGGATATTTATGTTCAGCATTTGTATCACAACTTTATCATTTCTAATATTAGAGTATATTTACTTATTGCCAAATTTATTGACGAGATCATTATCTATGTTGAAACGTCGTCATTATTCTGTAGTTTTAATTTTGTAAAGAGGTAAAAGAGTTTTAATTATATGTCTCTTTAAAAATGGACACTTTGGCATAGATAATCATTTCGTGTATAATGATAAAGTTGTGATAAACATTCTGAACGTAAATTTCCATAAAAAATATCGTTTTTGAAAACTTTTTCTCTGTTTACACTTTTTATTTGGAATACACAAAATGTAACACAACACTAATTACCAAGTACAAAAACTTTTGTTCTAATCAATATTTTAGTTTTTATTTAAAAACAAAACACTGATGTTTTATACCGACTCTCTTTTTAGTTTTTGGACATAGTGTAGGTATATATATATATAGTATATACCTATTACCTTCAAAAAAAAATTACGAGATATCTTTATACACTCTTTTATATTAATATTTTTTAGTGCCTATAAATTGTACTATTTCAATATTACGACTTACCTACTTAGGTAAAAGTATATAAACATATAAATAAATATAAATATACAAATTTATATCTACAATTTTTATATATTCATTCAATAAAATTACGTATAATGAATTAAATTGAAATATTACCCGCTTGTGCGGCATAAATTACTATTTATGTCACGTGAAATAATATGTTGGTATAATTTTAGATACTAGAAAAAATTGATAGTTGGAAGTAAATAGCTGTTATTCATATTAATAACAAAAATTCCTATTCCAAATCATTTACCCCCAAAAAATGAATACACAGACATACAAAACTCATTATAAAACCAATATTTATATTCCTCGTTTCGTTCAGAACCTAAATACTTGAATAAATCCTGTAAAAATATTGTTAGTGAAGCGTAGGTATTTATTTATGAAGTCAACGATCGACAAAAATTCACCAGAACCAAATTATATTAAAGATTTACTGATATTGGAAATTGATTTATTTTTACGAATTATGCAGTAAATTGGACATTTTATTATTATCATTATTTATTAAATTTAATTTTAAATAATTATACTTTGTGTTCTACCTCTATGAACTATGACCGTAGACCATAAAATGTATACAAATAGGTGTACTAAATAATATGTTTGATTTTTATTCGAATACAATTTTTTTAGCTTGATTGCAACCAAAAATTAAAAAAAAATAATAAAAAGAAATATAAAAGATACCTACCTACCTAACCAAAATTACAATTTTAAATTATTTGCCTTTTTTTTAGTATAGACCCAAGATAGATATTTTTTAATTCCTCCGATAAGATTTTAGGTATATAATATATATTATTATTATATATTTTATCCTTAAAAATACACAAGAGTATATGATTCAGATAATTATCGATCAATGTTCTAAGTGCGATTTATAACCTGACCCGTCAATCGTTTATTCGGATTTTGAGAAAACTTTCATACCTACAAGTTCTAAAATCAGTTTTAGTAGATAATAATAATATTAAAGACTGTTATTTTCACATAACTTAGTTAACTCATTATGAATTTAATTATTTAAACCAAAGTTCAAGTTTATGTGATGCCTTCATATATTTTTGTGTATTTTAATTTGAGTTCAAATTTAAGATTTACTTAGCTTCAGTATATATTTGTGGAAACCTTAGAACATAGTTAATGACTTTTTATCATGGTTTATTTATCTATATATTATGTGTATTATGATAATATAATAATTTTAATTAAGTATATGATTTTAATCATATAATAATTAAATAAAAGTCGTGTACATGCAGGGGTGGACTGTTGCAATATTTCAGGCCGGGAATTATTTTTAGTTCGGCCAAGGAGGCAAAGATTATTATAGTAGTGTACCTACAGTGTATAAGCGGAGATCTTATCCAATATTAGGAGGAACTTGAATATTACGGCCAAAAAAAAAAGTTCATTCAGAAAAATCGATTTCGAACCGGCAAATAAGCAAAAATCACGGATCAGTGATACTTTAAATTTACAATAAAATATACGCGACGGGAAACAAATTCCAAATGAAAAATTATTTACTATTATAGCATTAGAACATTTTTTTTTTACATGTTCAAAACCACTAGTTTATACAATATTTTGGGGAGTTAAGCACCAATTTAAGATCACCAGTTAAGATCTCCGCCAATGGAACTATAGAGCCTTTAATTTTTGCTTCAAATTGTTTCATGTTATGTTTGTATACACTTAATATTTGAAAAATATATTTAATATTTTTAAAAAAGAAAAAGAAATGTGTACCTATGTGTATTTTCATAAAACTAAAAAATATTCTTTGTTTATACATACTATTTATTATACTGTATAGGTAATATTTAATATCATAATATAGTTTTAATTTAAACGACAGTTAATTTTGATATTTGTTTTAAACGTAAAGTTATAAATTATTTTACATAGTTACAAAATGTATTCAATGACAGTTGATATTTTAGAGTTTTAGAATTGTATATTCCTATAAAATATTTTCCAAATAATAATATTCCATGATATTAGGTATTTTTTTATTTATTTTTTTTTTTTGATAGAAATATTTTTTGTTTATTAATATTCAAATAAAATTATTTCCAATCAAATATTTTCCTGCAAATTATTTTCAATATTTATATATTCCAATATATTATTTTTGAAATAATTATACTCGTCTATATACGTTTCTATGTCCTGAAAATGGGTTCAAACTTTAAATAGTGTACTGAATTTCAAAAGAACTATATTGGGTCAATAGTTTGAAATTTTTGTATTTAAAAAGAAAAATATTGAAAAATAAGAATCAGGTAAAAAAAAAAAAAATACAATAATAGTTTAAATATGGTGGCTGCGCGCAATGTTGTTATATACTTCTTTTTATGTAGGTTAGGACGGTGGGCTTAATTTATGTCGTAGTCGGTCGGAAACAAATATTTGAAATTTTTATTATTTATTAGGACCGTAATTATTAAGCTAAGAAGGGATTTTTGAAAAAACAAAAAAAATTCGAAAACAGTTACGATTTTTAAAATATTTTAAATGAAATGGTAAAGGTCGTTAAAATGGTAAAATAGTTAAATTTAAAAATAAGTAGTTAAAGTTACAGAAAAAGAGCTTATCGTAGCACAATTAAAAATCTAATCAATAATATGTATACCAAAAAATGAAATAAATCGGACTTTCGGTTTAGCAATTATCACGCCCGCCACCTTGAAAAACAGCATTTAGAGAAAATTTAGAAACAGTGCGTGTGACTTCGTTTAGAGAATCACGTGTGGAATCAAAATGAGAAATGAATACATTTTTATATAATTTTTAGAAGAATTTAATAAAAGTTTTTTTATATTTTTTTCACGTTCTATATATAGTCACACCACTTACACTTATTTTCGTTTCCGAGTTTATTGATTATTATTATTTTTTTTTTTTTTACAAAAATACAAACCAAACAAAATTACACTGTTTCAAGATACTGTCCAAGTGCCTACTTACAAATTCGGAACGTCAAGATAATAATTATTTTCGATTTTTATGACCGTCGTGCGCTATATTACCGATAAATAATTACGCTGCATGGATATACAACGATAAAATAAAATAATAATAGATAGTAGGTATATATAAAAACTTATACGTCAAAAACATAATGTTTCAAATTAAAATGTGAGTACGCACTACACAGGTAGGTACCTATTCGTATATATATATATTCCGTCTATACAGGTATGTTTCAAAATATACAATTCAGTAAAATAATCATTTCTCGTGCTGATCTGACTGTCAAACACGTACCAATACGATTAGTATTTAGCATGAATATTTTTAAAAATTAACGATTTTCCATCGAAATTACCTTTATTTTTTTAAAATTTAAAATTTATAAAAAATTTTAAACATTGACGACGGGCCATTTCTGTCAATAACATTATACCAGGTCACCCGGAGTCTTCCCGGTGTCTCGCCGGGCCAGTCCTCAGCTCCCGTGTAATTTATTGTTATAATACTTTGTTAACACTTACATATTGCTTACCCAGTGTTGGGTAAGTTAATTTTAAAAAGCCATTCGATTACATTACAAGTTACACTAAATAAAATAAAAACCAATTACTTTCGAGTTATTTAAAGTTAATTTAATCAAGTTACTTTACAGAATTACTTCAAAAGTAACGAAGTCACAGATGAAATTATATTTTTTTTCATTTTTTTTTATAAAATGTGAACATTGTTAATAGTTTTTACGATTGGGGAGATTGTCCACGTTTCGTGGGAACGTCTAAATACAGTACTGAATCGTGATAATACTTCGTATTCAGATTTTACAATAAAATTTAATGTCTTCGTTATTTTCTCGGTCATATACAATTTATAATTATATTATGAAAAATTTGTAACTTCAAAAATATCACCTTACTTTATGCAAATTACTTTTAAATAATAATTTATTTACATTTGAGTTACTTTAAATAATAAATGACCAAATTTCTACTGCGTTACTCAAAAAAGCAATTTGCGTTACAGTAACTATTGTAGTTACTACCCAAAACTGTATTTACCTATTGCAGAATATTCAGATGTGTAAAGTATTTGAATATTGGTATACTTTTTTAAGTATTGAATACTTTATTCAAATACTTTTTTTATTTCTTGTATTTGAGTAGTATTCAAATACTTTTTTATGGTATTGAATACTAATTTATTTGAAATACTTTTATACTTATTTTATATCATTTTATTAAAAATCAAAATGTCACATCTCGCATATTGTACACGAAAAATATATATATATTATAAAATCAGATAAGCTATATGATTTATTTCATAGATCAAAGTTTAAAATTATGATATAATTATAAATTTTGAGAACTAAAATTTTATTAACAAAAAAGAGCATCAATAACCGACAAGCATTTTGAACAAATTATGTTTTTGAAATGTAATAATCATTTGGCCATATAATTTATTTCAAAAACATAATTTGTTCAAGATATGTTTGTAAATATTATATATAATTTATATATATTAATAAAATTATGAACAAATTATACGTATTTTTTTTATAAGTATTTGAAAATGATTTCAAATACTTTTTTAATGTTTTTTTTTAACGTTGTTGATTGCCTTTCCAAGGTCAATTAAAGCCTAGTAAGCGATTTTATTTCAGACAATCTGTTTTCAATAATGTATATATATATATACATATTATAATATATCCTCAAAACGAACCTATAGAGGGATTCAATATTGTAGGTATGTAGTCATATTTTTTTTTCAATTTTGGTTTAAAATATGGTATTTCTTTTAATTATATTTGCTAATTTCGTTATTCTTTTTTCGATTTTGATTTTAATTTTCAATGCCGTTTTTCATTTTTTTCAGTTTATTATTATACCGTTATAAGGTTTTTGCGGTTTCAATTTTTATTATCATTTCGATTTTGATTTTGTAAAGGTTTAAATTTGAACGTGATTCCGCAGTTTCAAGTCTTGATTGTATCAACCGTGGACCATTGATATTTCCTACATACTTCTTATGCTTCAAAAATTGGAAATAATTTGATAGTAGAGCCAGAGGCATTGAAAGGGAGGGTAGGTTTCTACATTCTAGTCACAAGATTTGAAAGGGTGCAATTGCGCAAATGACCCCAAAAATCAATATTCGAATTTAAAACAATTGAATTTTGAAGCATCATTGAGGGGAAGAAAATAGAAAATTTGAGATGTTCTGAATTTTACAGAAACAATTCTTATAGCAATAGTATAAACTAATATAAAAATTATAGAAATAGTTTAATGAGAATTAATTAGATGATTCATATAGGTTTCGAGGAGCACTGTGTATTGAAATTTTGCCATAAATTTGTATGATATACCTATATCGGTTAAAACCTGTCAATTGTTGGCATTTTTGACCACAATCGAAGAACAGATTTCTTAATAGTGTGTAAAATTTCAGGTATTAATCTAAATTATTAAACATAATTATCGTGATATTTTATCGATATAAACAAATCATTAAAATGGAATTATTTTGAGGGTTGTGGAAGAGTGATTAATAGTAAAAACGGGAGACGGAGTGTTTCAAATATTTCCGATAAAATCATATATTTTTATAAAATATTTTAAAACATATTGTATCGATTAACATATCGATTATAGTACATTAAAAACAGTTGGGTAGTTCGAAAATTACGGGCAGCACTTTATAATATGCAAATTTTGAAGTAAAAATTTTAATATTCATACAGGATTGAGAAACGTTTGAATCGTGAACATATTTTATCCGTTGTTGACGGACAACTTTTTCAATGCTGTTTACAAATTTTAGATCATGAACTGAAAAATTGACTTACAAATTTATTTTTAATTTTGAAAGGGTCAATTTTGAATGGTCATGGATGGGAGGTAAATGGAAAAATCCTGGATGTTTCGAATTTGTCTGTCAATAGAATATCTGTAGAACGTTATTAAATAAACTCAAATTCGATTATTTCAATTCAAGATTGCAATGTTTCAAGTTAAGCGGAAGTTTACTTCAAATTGTTGAGAAATAAAGTAAAGAAGAAGAAGAAAAAGATAGGTACAATGCTGAGTTTTTAGATTCTAAGCGGAATGGGGAAGATAGTTTTCTACAATCATATATTTTTTTAATTGTTGTATTTTTTTATTCAGTGAAAAAATTTTCGACCAAAAAAAAAACTTGATTTAAAAAGTATATTTGTATTTTGCACTCTCTTACTGGTAGTATATTTGATCAAAAAAGTATCAACAGGTAATTTTTTGTATGTAGCTAATTAATTTTAAATTACAATACCATTTGATATTATAATATTATTATTACCAAATAAAGTTTATTATTTATTTGATTATAACAAATTTATTAACCTAATCTTGCAATTTTAACAAATGGAAGAATTTCTGAAATCGAATTACTTATATCAAAGTATAAATTATCGAATTATTAGTTAATTAGTATAATTAATATTTACAAAAACTAGCTGTGACTACTATAATATTATTATAGTCACAGTTTTGTAAACAAGGAATAGATAAATTGGTTATAGAAGTAAGTTAAGTGTTTTTAAAATTGCTATATTAATATTATATGGTACTTATACAGTAAAAATTTAACTCATTATTAACAGAGCCATCCGAAGAAATATTCCAGGGGGCGATTGACATTAATTTATCGATTTTTACTTTTTTGAAAACCTAAATAAACAAAAAAATTATAAAAATAAGGTCATGGTATTTTTCACTAGTTTGCCATCACACAACCTTTAATTACCTACTAATTGCATACATACTATAAAAAATGGGTGAAAGGGTTATTTTATCCTATTTCGACGGCCCCGATTACTGATAACAAATAGTCTTTCAATTCGGTGTTTAAACAAAATGAGCGAATTTTTAATATTTGCCCGAGCGTAATATCAAGTTGTACGAACTCGAAATATGTTCATTATTTTTTTAGTAGCTATTTCATCACTGTATATATAGGCTTAGCTTTTAAATTTCGATTATAAAATAATATTTTAAATCTCATTTAATGATATATTTATATATTTATACGCTTTTTGAGTTTTTGGCATTTAATTTCCTGTAAGACTAAAAATAAAACTTAAGTAGGACCAATGCTACTATTCACGGAACCGTTATTATAATATATATATATATAGGTAGGTTTAATATAATCACTTTTGAATTGTAGCAATATACACAAAAAGCAAAAGGCACAGAGAGGAAGATTTCACGTTCGGACGCAAAAATATATAGTTTCTGTCCAGGAGATGATTATTAAAATGAATTTTCACCTAAGGGTTTTATATATTTTATACATCGAGTATTATATTTTTATGTGATATGTACGTTTCGGAGTTTTACCAGAAGACGATCATTTACTATCAAATAATCTCGTGAAACTTATAATCGTTTCATCATTTTTTAAATTTAGTATTCTTATCAATATAGTTTGTTGTATTGGAATTAGATAATGAGCTATTTAAATATGGACAGTGGCAGTTTTTTGACTTTTTTTTTGTGGGGGGGGGGGTCCATTTATCAGTACTTATACATAATATATACTTAACTATAAAATTGTTTGTGGATTAAATTCATTAATATAGTATTCATAAAGTTCTGGAAGGGTCCATAACTCTGAACCTCCCAATAAAACCACCACTGCGTATACCCGTAAGTACTAAATCCTTGTAAGAAAAAAAGATATTGGTCTAACTAAACTGCAGGACATCTGCTTGGAGTGTTAGCCAAAATTGGTTCTGATTGGTGTGGGGGGGGGGCTTCAGCCCCAAATATTTGAACGTATTAAAATTTTAGCATTATTAGAAATGCATTGTTATGCTCGAATTAGAGGGACTATTTGCACTTATACGGCTTGGGGACAGTGTTATAAAATATTTAGTATAGGTTATTTAAATACTTTTCTGTTTATAAATACATTTCATCCAGTAAATACCTACTTTAAAATACAGTACCTCTAATATACACTGAACCAAATATTTCTGTGATTTCAATAAAAAATATAGATTAATTTAATAATTTAGTTGTTAATATACGTCCAATAAAATGTTTGTTGATTTAGAAATAAAATATTTGTTAATTTAACAGTAAAATACTAAAATGTATTATTGATTTAACAATGTCTTGCGTAGAATTGTCTAATTGAATACAAATTTATTTGAATTAACAAATATTTTGTTTATTCAATTATAAATATTTTGTGTTTTTTTCTTTCTTCTTTTTCGTAGAACAAACGCCCATTTGTTAATCACAATAGTCAATTTAAACAGAATATTTTTTCAATTTAATAACATATTTTATTATAATAATAAAATGTGTATTAATTTTATAAATTATAAGTTATATACTCGTAGTTTGTGGAATTTACAAAATGAATTTATTGTTTATAGTAAACACATTTTTTATTAATTTAACAATATATACATTAAAATAATAAAAATTCTATTATTTCAACAAATATTCGTTTGTTAAAATTTAAATATTGCATATTGTTAATTCTACCAATGATATTTGATTCAGTGTAATAGCTAGTACCTAGTTCAATATTTTATTTTTGATAATTTCTATTTATGAATATAAATGACAAACATTTTTATATTTTAAACTAGCGCAACATATATGCTATAGTTCTGGACCCCCTGTTTCAGTACCCCTGGACCCCCCTCCCCCATAAAACCGATACTGTATATAGATAGTAACTATAGTTTATAACAATTAGGTATAATTTTACAAGTTCCAAATTTTATACAAATTTTTGTGTAAAATGTTATTTTTGTCTATGGCCTCCCCTATATACACGATAATAAGTAGGCAATTGTTGTCCCTCGACAGTTTTTGTTTTTTTTTTTTTGAATTAAAAGAGGAAAAGAATTTTCGCCTCCACGATGTAAACTTCTTAATTTCGTCACTACGTATATTATGTGTAATAACATGGTTAAATTAGCGATTGACCAGGCGTATTAAAGTAATTTAACGTGCACGACGACGTATAAGGTGCAGCAGCATAATAATGTATAGGTATTTGCCGGCCATCCTCCGGTAATACCGGTTTCGTTCGGTGCGCAAACTCAATATCTATTACGAACAAAATATTATTTATTTCTTTCCGAATCGATTAACAATAACGAAATTTATAACTACACGTCATGTTCTCATCTATACCTACGATGTTTTTACATAGCTAAATTATTGCAATTTACCCACGTAAAAAAAGAAAAGACGATTGTGATCACATCCAAGACTACGCTGCGGTCGATGCATTTTTGTTTCGATTTATTAGATTTATTACTGTGTAAGCAATAAATTAATAACATAATGTTATACTATCGAAAGTTTTCAAAGGACGTTTTTACATATTTATTGTTTTTTCACTTTTAATATTCTTGATTTTACCATATTTTTTTTTTTAAATGCATTTTAGATGATTAATGGGCCGAAATCTAAACTTCGCGAACAAATAAAATAAATATTGATTAAGATGTTCGATTACAGAAATATATTACGTTTATTTTTTTTCGATACCTGTTTAACTAAGTATTTTAAAGACGTGTATAAGAAATATTATAGATACCTCATATTATACATTATATTTTGTTCTCATTATCTTTAAATATAAATTTTGACAGTGTACCTATGAAAAAATATAATGTTTCTCCTACGGAAACGTGGAAAAGTTGGGGAATTTACAAATTATAATCGATACACATTATTTTGAAACATTTACACAAAACATTATTCATTCTATTACAAATTTTTTTATTTTTACCTGTGTTGTATAGCTACTTAAATATGTTTTAAAATGTAATTCAATTATATTACACTGCATGTTATTTTAAACAAAAATACTCAAATTACTCTCACATTCCCTAAAATTATTTTAATATAACTAATATTACTTCAAAAGTAATGACGTTACTTGTTTTAGTTTTTCGTACAATACGAGTACCTATAAACGTTATCAGTTATCGTACTTACATATTTTATAAATATATCAGAGTTTATTGGGGTATGGAATTATGCGCAACGAAATAGTAAAAAAATATTTCTAGGAGTAGTACGAATATAATAATAATATTATAATAGTACGAATAATTAATATTATCACGCAGGTTATGAGTAATAGTACTTAAAAATAATTACGTGGTTTTTTTTTTTTTTTTTTTATATTTGATAATAAATGTTATAGCTTAATATTTTTCTTGGTTTAATACTTATAATATTATAATAAATTGTGATGTAAAATCGACGTGTTATCTTATCGGAATTACTTTTAAATAGTAATTTTGTTCCAATTAGGTTAATTTAAATAATATAAGTAATACAATTACTATAGGGTTTATCATTTCCTGAAAAAGTAGTTATATTCCGGAAAAATTTAGAAAATTTGGTGGTATAAAAATAATTTTCTGAAAACAATTTTATTGTTTTTTTTTTTTTTCAGAAAAGTTAGGAAAATAAATCAAGACAATTCAATGTAAATTTTGACAGTGCCATAATAGTGATACACAAGTGTAGTGTAGATGTTATCACACTGGTATAGTGTAAATTAATGAAATATAGACGGAAAATATTTAAGAATCAAAACTAGAAATATTTTAGGTAATGAAAGATAGAATGATAGATATGAAATTAATTAAAAAATCAGTTTATTTTCCAAAATCTTAAATTTGATGATTTCAGTTTTTTTATTTTTCAATAGGTACTCAGGAAAAAGATAATTTTCTTCGGAATTTTCTTATTATTTTCGAGTTAATAATTCCGATATTTTGATCCTTAGAAATTAGTCATTTTGATAACTATATGCTTGGATCATTCAATTTATTGATGTTGAAGATCCCGACTGCATTGATTTCGTCACTCAAAATAATTACAAAAAAAAAAAACACACATAATCGAAAATATCCAAAAATAGTAGAAAACCTTATCTCGTTTTTTAGTAGATGTGTTCAGGTGACACAAGGTCGTATTGAATTCTTTATGTTTGATTAATATATAGTATAGCTTTAAAATTGTCTTTTTGAAAAATGAGAAAAGTGGAGTTGGACATTTTTTATTCCGAGCCAGCTGATGACTCAACGGTCTTCATTCGATGATTCATTTCCATCTCTTGCACTGGATTATCTTACAGGTGCGGATTTCAGAGGGCCCGTGATTTTGTCAAATTAATAAAAAAACATATTACATAATATTAGACGAATAGACGAATAGATAATAGACCAAACACTTTTGATTTTATGGCCCTCCCCTCCATCAATGAAATATTTTTGGATACGTTCCTATAATCTTATATTATAAATTATAATATTAATTATACCTGTATAAATCGTCCGAGAAATGACCGCGACAGAATGATCGAGAGTGTACCTATACGAAAAACAACAATAAATAAAATACCTCGGTGGATTAACATATTATTTTAATATAACGTTTGATGAATTATCTATCGAGAAAATTCGTGTGGATCGTATAATAATATTATTAAGTTTATCCATTATACACGAACGTCTCTATGCTAATTTAATGAATCAATTCGTTTTAGACAAATGACAGATCTAGAGGTCGTACTTAAAAAAAAAAGAGGGCGAAAAAAGGTAGGGCGAATTTAAGAAAAACTTAAATTAGGTACTTTAAAATTCCTTTTACTTATATTTTTTCAGTTATACCAGGACTATATATATATTAAACTAATACGATTACTTATAGGCAGTGGCGTGTTTACGGAGATGGCGGGTCCAAGGATACTGGCCACCCCAGAACAAAAAATATTGGTTCTAAAAACCTATAATAGGTATCTACATTTTTGTAGATAGAATTTTTTAACAATAATATTTGGAGATTTGATGACTTAAAAAAAAGTATTAATACCCTAAAAACTAATACAATGACTACATTTTAGATTCTGAGTGAAACAAAATATATTTTTTTTGTTTTACGATCATGTTTACTATTTATTATTTGACTAAAGAATGATCAACTTTAAAATTTAAAGTAACCTAATTTTAAATAAAATAAAACTTAAAAGTATATACTAAAATAAAATTTTAGTACTATATTTTACAACTCTTATTAGGTATTTACTCTGTAGTTTATTTGTATGTAGTATTTCTGCCAAAGACTGATGAGTTTTTCGTCACGTATACCTAAGTTAATACCTACGTAATGTTAAACTTAAAAAAATCTAAAAATAAATACCATAATTTTCTGTAGAGTTCTTTATATATTACAGTTAGAAAATTATCTGTCGTATACTTACATTGGCTGACAAGGATAATGGGAAAGGGGTATTATAACTATGCTAACGTCAGTAGTAATAAAAAAAAATCTAAATATGTACATAAATATTTGTACTTATTTTTATCGAAATATGTAAAATAAAATTCAAAATATGTAACAAAATTTTTTAATTTATTTTTAATTAATTCATATAAAATTCGGAATTTTTTTTTTATTAAATAGAAGGGGATCATTGGACATATAATGGTGTAATAAATTATGGAGGTCTGACATTCACTGACGATTGCTGACAAGAGGGAGGATGGGATCTAAAAAGGCCAAAAATCTGCTGACGTAATACTTGAACACTCCAAAAATTGAAAGTGCACGAATTTTACTCCTAAAGATAGTAAAATAGATAAAGGTCATAGACATTTTTGGTTTAAAATATTATTTGAAAATACGCCACGGCTTATAAATATCATTTGAATTTGAATTTATCTACATACATGTATGCTATCATTTAGTCCACTAACAATTAATTAAGAGTTTAATATGCAAGATAACATATTATATATTATGATAGTCGAGATAACGTAATATTATTACTATACTCTGCACGTGAGTTCGGTTCACGAATTAAGATTATATATGAATTGGTAACGACATGGTAGTTGTGCGGTCAAGTTTTTAAACGAGGTTTCACAAGTGGGAGGATTTTGTGAGTTGAAACGTTTCTAGTATTTTTTTTCATTATTAAACCAACCAAATATTTCACGAACGACTATTTTTCGATTTAATACTTGAATCGTCAAGGGATACTCGATGAAAAACGATAAGAAAAGATAACTTCTAAAGTCCTATTTTCGAGTTTTCATCGGGAAACGGGACATTCAAAAGGTCGTAGAATATACGCGCAATACGGATGGCTGTTACGGGGAAAAAACATTTATTAATGTTTTATTATATTTAGGGATTAAAAGAACGACAATTTTTCAATGAAAAACTTGCATTTAACATTTTTCATTTTTTTTTCAACTTACAAACATGTTAGAAATACGAAACAAAAAAACAAATTATAGCCAATAAAATAATTATCCAGAGTTTTATTTAACAATGGAGCCTATTTTTGAGGTATGCATTTTTACACATTTTACGATCTGTTAAAATATCGATTTTTTCGAAAATTTTTTAACAATTTATAAAACGTGTAAAAATGTATATATCGAAAATTGGTTCCATCAGTTGCTAGAGAATTTTGTTGTTTAAATTTTATTTCTTATTTCATCTTTCCACGATATTTTCAAGTTCATAAAAATGAAAAATGCGCAAATATGTTTTTTTTTTTTAACAAATTTTGTAATTATACGACAATTAAAACAACTCGTTCTGACACAGGTCTATTTTTAAATTACTTTTAAAATATATTTAAAAATTTGTAATTTGTTTGATTTTTATTTTTCTTAAAATTTAATAAAAATTGCTTATATAAGACCCCTTAAAAATTGGATGTGTGGCGTCCTTTTAAGAATAATATTGCCAAATTAAACTAAATTAAATTATAATATAATTTATATTTTTGGTGAAATAACATAGTTATATAAAAAAACCACGACCCAAGGAAGGCCCCATTCACTCCGATCGCCTTATCGACCCCCCCCCTCAAATCCACTAATGTTTCAGACTTGCAGCGGTCGCGGTTTCTTGGCAAGCGCACAATTTTATCGGTGTTGTTTGCAAGAACGCTCTCCCAACGATACATTATAAATAAGTCAAACGAATATACAATATTATAGCCGTTTATTTGAATAAATGTAAAAATTATAAATTTATTTGTCCGATGAACTTATTAGTGATATTTCATATGAAAATCGTATACATTCAACTTGTAGATAAAACAAGACTCGTGTAAAAATGTATAAGGAATTTTAAATGTATTTGGAATACTTATAAAACTAAGTTGGTATTCCGAATATGTTTTATTTTTAAATAGGTATGAATAGTTTAAATGTGCAATTAAATATCCGTATGAAGAATGAAGATTTTGAAGATTTTTAATAAAGCTGTTGTACTATAATTTAATATTCAACTTATTAGCCTAGGTATGTGTTAGCGAAATATAACAAACCGGTTCCATTTGATTCAAATCTTATGATTGTTCTTTTAAACTAAATATACCATCACCGAATTTCTCACTATATTTTAACAAATATACCTACTTAAACAATCAAACAATATTAAGTAAAGATTGGACTAAAACAGTATTGTATTTGTGTACCTAGTTAGTTTAAGTAGCAAAATAAATAAATTCTATTTCTTTTACGATTTTTCGGAATACCTATTGCAAATTGTAATTTTGAAAATTAATAATACAACGGTCAAATTTAAAATTGAAGCAGTTAATCGGGCTACATATAAACTCCTTTAAAACTGATCTTTTTACCTGAAAACGGAAACTATATCTAAAATAGTAATCTCCTCCAACATTGTTATCCGTCGGTTAACTCAAATTCTGACTTAACAAAATCGATAAAGTTTTATTCGATACATTTAAGTAATACGAGCATTAATTTTATACATATCTATTTATCTAACCAACTATCGTACATTCGTAGATAACGAATATTTTTGATCTTTTTATTCTTTATAAAATACCTTTAGACCTTAAAAAATAACAACAAAAATATAAATATGACTTAATGTTTGTACACATAATGTTTTCTAAACAATACTATTTAAAAATTTTCTAAAAATAATGGCTTATGGTTTTAAAAATGCAAAATGAAATAAAAACTAGTTAAGTATTTTGATTTGTATGCAATTTTGTTGTATTTTATATATTATTTTCATGTATAATTATTGCATTAAAATACACGAGTTGTTCTTTATGGTTTGTCAAAATATATAAAACAATGACTTATAATTAATACTTATACTGATAAGTAAATACAAATATGGACTAAAACAAACAATAAAATGTGAATAAGTTTTAAATAAAAATTAGTTCTTTAAATTCGTATGTGATATATATATATATATATATATATTTTTAGTTAGAACAGCATCATATATGGTCTAAACTGTTCTTCTTTGGTTTCAATCCGTAGATTGGTTTGCAGCCATCTTCCATTCTTCTCTATTATCCGCTTTTTTTTTCATTTCTAAATATAAGTCACATCCTTGATCCTTTATTATCTGTTGAATGTACTCTAATCTTCGTCTTCTCCTACGGTTATTTCCTTCTACAATCAGTTTTAACAATCCTTCGTGTCTCATTATATAGCCTATACATTCGTTTCATCTTCTAACTATATTTTTCCATAGTAACTTTCCAACAGATATTATTTTCAGTACTTCTACATTGGTTACTCTGTCCATCCAACTTATCCTTAACATTCTTCTATAACACCAAATTTCAAACGCCTCAAGCTTTTTTCGTTCTTCCATTGTTGTTGTCCAGGTTTCCCTCCTATATAGGACAATGCTCCATACATATATCTTCATTAGATTTTTTCTTATTTGTTTTTAGACTAATGTTTCTTGATGTAAATATAGTTTTCTTGTTGTTAAAGGCTATTTTGGCTTGACAGATACTTATGTTTTATTATTTCACTATTATTTCTTCCGTCATTTCTAATTGCACTTCCCAGGTATGTGAAATCATCTAGGTAGGTACTTGTTTTATTATTTGGTTTCATCTTATTTTTATCTATATTATTGTTGTTTTTTATTAATTTTATTATTCTTCCACATACCAGTACTTTTGTTTTCTTCACATATATTTTCATGTCCAACTCTTTATTGAAAGTTTTTTATTCATAGTTTTAATTAGTTCAACCAGATCATCCTTATTCTATGCAATTAGAGTTATGTCATCGGCAAAACGCAACATACTTATATTTTGTCCGTTACTCTATAGCCTATAATATTATTAAAAAACAAAAAAAATAAATACAAGTCATTATTAAGGTATTAAATATAATAAATTTGTTATCAAAAAGTGTTATACCCAAAACTCCTATACTCAAATCATTCTACCTAAAAAATGTAGGTTTGCGTAGTAGGTACATATATATATAAATATTAAAATAAGTCTGTAATCATGACATGTTTATTAATTATTCATTACCTAATATATATATTATTATTTTATTAATTATTATTTATACTATTTTGTTAAGATCGGTAGGTAATGTTATTTACGCTTTATAAGAATACTAGGAAAATCAAAAAATACTTATCATTTATCTAGGATGGACCCAAGTACGAAGTAGAATACATTTTCTATCTAAAAACTCTTATTCGACTTCTTCTATCTGAAATAGTGTAACTTGCATTTATAATTAAAAAATAACTTTTATACGTTTACAAAATGTGGTCAATTTTTTTTGAAAATTCTATTGCCTAAATTATCAAGGTACCTATACCTATAACCTACAAAATAGTGCTATAATAAATATTTGGTTCAAATTTTGAGTCTGGTATTATTATTTTCGGATTTATAACTGTTTTCAGTTATTTTCCCTTAGGCATAAAAAAACTTCTTGGAAAATCGATAAATTACTTTTTCAATAAATTTTAACCAGAACAAAGTTGATATAAAAAAACACTTTCCCTCAAATTTCTATTCGATTCCTTGTATCTAAAAAGTTGTTTGCATAATAAACATCGCTGTAAAAAGATCTCTTTACTCCGATCAGAATATATACAAAAATAAAATATCCATTATTAAATATTGACAGAAGTAAAGCATAATATTATTTTATTATTTTGTAAAGTAAATACGATGAACTAAATAAGTATTTTATATATTAAATTATCTTGGCTGCATGTCATGTTTTCCACAATATTGACTAAAAGTGAATAAATAATCACCATAGTTGAATAAATAATAATTTATTGAATTTTCGTTCGATGAAATACGAATAATTGAAAAATGTTTGTTTATATCTTCTGAAAATGTAATTTCGTAAAAACAATAAAAATACAAAGTAAATAGAAACTAAGAGAAATGTAATTACATTTTTTTTTAATACAATTGATTCGTCGATAATCATTTTATTGTTAAAGAATTGAAAAATCGATGACGCTTAAACGAAAAAAGTACATTAGAATCTGATATTCTTACTTCCAGTATATATATAAGTATTATATTATATAGTGAATTCCATACTTTTATTTAAACATAATTAAAAACAGAAAAAACTGGTAGACGAAAACAAATAAAATATAAAATAAGTCCACCAAAGCAACATGACACGTTATCTGACATGGTGCATTTCTCTACCCCCTCTCTAAATTTTAAATAGGGGTGCTATGTATAGGACAGAACTCCCCATTTATGGTTTTCTAATATTTCTAATTTATTATTTTATTATTTAGGAGTTCTATAAAAACTATATACTGATGAGAATTGTATTCTAGTTGGTACTTTAAAAAGGTTAATTGTTCTTCGAGTTTGTTGTAGTTTTCTTAAGTTTAAAGGAAAATTATTGAAAGTTTTATTGATAAAAACTACTGATTATAGTCTATAGATAAGAAAATAAAAGTGTTAAGACTCGAATTTTTCTCAACTATTATTATAGCATTATGTTGAAGTTTAGACATTTTATTTATCCTCGTTGTGTTTGTCCGTTCGTTTGACTGTAGTTACAATAGTTGATTTGGTAACCAAAGATACGATGAGAAAAATATAATTTAGCACGCTTGTAGAGTGGATTTGTTTATTTCCAGATGTATGAGAATAATATAATGCATATATTTAATAATATATATAATATATAATAACATATATGATATATAATAACGTATATGATATATATTAACATATATAATACATATATAATAATTAAATATTTACCTAAATTATATTTTGAAATTTACTTTTATACTTATATTATACTTTACTAAATCGATGGAGTATATTTTTTATATATTGTTACTTTTCTTTTCATGTAAGTACATCTGGAATGTTGATTTTTTTATTAAACCCAGTGTTTGTTTTGTTTCAATTCAGCCATTGATAATCCTACAGTAATATAATTTAAAATACTAGTTCTTTACAGAATCCACTTATTATCCTTCCCTCTCTTGTACATCAATCTAATATGAGCTTTTTATTTCCAAATACTTACCTACTTATTCATTTTAGATTATGACGAAATAGCGGAATGTATTTCTTTTACAATAATGGTATTTTTGAGTTTTGTGTGCATATATTGTTGCGAGTACAAAGAATCGAATAGAAGTTTTGGAGTAAAGAGATTTTATGATGGAAAATTGGTTCTATTTAGTATTTTCAAGAGTTAATTTTTTTTTTAACCCAGTAGTTTTTCTAAGCGTCATGAAAAACTACTTTTTTTTATGTATAAATGTAGGAGAAATAATAACTTTAATTTAAAGTTATCATGGTTACTATTTTTTTTTAAATATTTATTTACATTAATTTTGAAAAAAAGAATTGTTATAATAATAAATTAATGCAATACAGTTCAACAAATAATTTAACATTAAATAATTTTAAAAAAATTACTAAATATACTAAATAAAAGTATATTATAATAAATAATGATAATGTCTTGATAATGTGAAATATTTGTTAGGTATATCTTAAAATACAATTTATCAGGACGTATTTAGAAAATCATAACTAAAAACAATTCAATTCTTACAAAAAACAAATAATATAGTAAATATAATTAAATAATATTTCTTCATAGTTAGATTAAACATAGAATAAAGTTTAATTAAGCTAAATGTACAACAAATACTGATTTTTATATAATTTATATTATTTTATATTATTTTTATATACTTATAATTTATTGTGATTTTCCTGTCATACAAAATACCTGACGCTTCTTTCTAAATCATCCACCCACATTTGATGTTTTAAATCTTCCTCAAAACCACCATTATTTTGTAAAATAGATTTTAATTACTTGAAATCCTCAATTTCACCCACTACATCCTTCCCCAACTTCATTACTTGCTTTTTCCTATTCGCTATGTGCTCCTTTTCTCCAAAATTATACTCTATATATTTTATTCTATCCCTACTAATCTTTAATCCTTTCCATCAAAACCTTCTCTCCACTCTTTCAGTCAAGGGCGACTTTAGAGAAGCAGGAAGCCATGCCCCCCAAAGTCCTAAAAAAATTTGAATTTTTTGTATAATATAGTATACAATAAGCATAATACATAATACATAATAAGCATAAAAAAAAGGTCATCAACTCAATTTTTAATAGATTTTTAATTTTAGCCGTCACTGCTTAAAGTCTACCATTCCTCTAGATTCACCAACCAACACTATATAATCTGCATAAAGCATGCACTATGGTACCTCACCCTGTATATCCTTTGTATAGTATAGTGTTGGTTGGTAGGTAATTCATAACATTTAGTAAATATAGAAAAATGTAAGTTAAGTTAATTTAAAATATATTAATCAAGATTTTTGTTAAGTCCAAAATTAAAAAGAAATTTAATTAAAAGTAATTATTTTATGGATTAATAAAAATGTCAAATTAATTCCCAATAATTTGATTAATTGGGTATTTTTCTAAAATAATATTTCAACTTTATAAATGATATTCTTAAACTCAGTACTTAAATATAAACACTAAATTGTATATATTTCAGGGAATTTCTAATTTTATAAAATTTCAAGGTAGGTATTTAATATATTTAAATTAAATATAAAAAATTATGAGTTAAATTAAAATTTTTAATAACAAATTTTATACGGAATTATAAATATCCCATAAACTTTTCGTTTTCTTATGTACGTATAGGAGTTTAGTTTTTCAATCAAAAATTGTTTTTGTTTTTAGTTTTAATGTAAGAAGTACAATATTATTAAAAATTTAAAACTGTTTATACTATACTATATCTAACGAAGTGTGGTATGTATTCTTATTGAACAAAAATTAGATAACTATTTATTAAATACTAAGTTTTTTTTTAGACACCACATTTACTAGTTAATTTTAATGAGTATTATTGAAACAAAAATACATCAATATATTTACGTAAAATTCGGTTATTTATATATTTGTTGAAATTTTTTTAACAAATGAAGACAAGGAATGAAATATTGATTATGTATTAAAGTAATTTTGTAAATGGATTATAAGAATATCAAGGGCGTAGAAAACTTTTATAGGAAATATCAGATAAGATAGTTTTGTTTGGAAAATAAACATTCTATCTAAAAATGGGGAAAAGAGAGGGTTCTAACCTTGAGAGGATGATTAAAAAATGTTAGTGTTTATGATAATAACTTTTATAGAAATATCAAGCTATTACCATTTTATAAATAGGATCATTTTTTGTTTATAATCAATAAATGTTCCAAAAAATTCATCTCAGATTACATCAACGAATGACGACATCGTAAATATTGAAGGAATTTTATTTTGGGACAATTGTCATTAAAATTCGGTGTTATAGGTATAAATAAGTATTAGTTAAATAGTAATAATATGATTACGTATCGACGTATCACACTTCACGGACTGTGAAGCGATATAAAAAAAAATTCCATCGTAATCCATCATTAACCGACCAAGTACCAGACTAGATGATTGATAATGGAATTAAGATTAAAAAATGAATAATATTATCAATCATCGAGTTCCACACAAATAAAAACTATAGAATATTTATGTATGGATTATATGTAATGATCCAAAAGTTTATATGGGTTCAGGGAATTTAACATAATATATAGGTACTTTAATGTTATGAGAAAGCATTTTTATATTTTTTATATATAGTTTCTATAGGAAAATTACTAGGTACGAAAAATGTCGAATAAACGTTGAAATGGCATTGATTTTAAATTCTGAGTAGGTACCTATATGAAGCTATTTATTTTACAATGATGTTTATTTTTTATTCACAGAATTTTGACCAGAAGGAATGGAGTATTTGGAGTTTTAGGGTTTGTATGTTAACGATAGTAAATATTAGTTCTGTTTGGTACTTTTGAGAAGTAATTTTTTATTTTTATAGAAAATTCCTTAAGCTTGAAGAAAAAATACTTGTATAATAGATATAGTATATAAGAATATGTGTATGCGGAATGTGGTCTTGTACAAATACAAAGAAATTAACAAAATACTTATATATTTAAAATTTAAAATTTGAAAATGCATTAATTAAACAAATGTATTGTAATAATCTTATATATAAAATATATATATATATTATAAAAAAATAACAATATATATAACATACGTTGCGCCAACACCACCCATTCAGAAAAATTGAAATTTTTTTTATTCCATCATTTAATATGCAATTAGTGTGAATTTGCATGACACGTTTCATGATAAATTTGATCGATAATAAAAACGATAAGGAAAATTTTGTGAAATTGGATGGTTAGAATCATTTGAAATTTTTCTTATTTCAATTTGATAATAGGTATATAGACTCAAACGTGTTCCTTTAAAAAAAAACCTAACTATGAATATGAATTTAATATATTCTGTGATAGATATAGGAGTTGAAGATGATTTTGATATTGTAATGAAAAAAATGATAGGGTTGCTTTGGTTAGGATAGATAGTGGGAATTACTGGCCGGACCTTCTAAAATACCTATACCTATGTAAGTATACCTATATTTTTGATTATCTTTTCCTATTAGAGGAAGTATTGTTGGGGATCATGAATTATCTTACAAATAGGTACCTACCTATAAATTTAGCTATGAGAACACAACTGTTTCTCTAAAAAGAAACCTTTGCCAATTATATAGAATTGGGCTTGATAATTAATTTGTCAATATAAAGGTCTTTTAAAATAATATGATTTCTTACCTGTCGCGAACACCGAAGATGAAAGTCCACAGAGCTTCAGAAATGTAGAGGAAATAATAATAATAAGTTATTTACTGAATAAAAAACACAATTTTTCTTCGACAAAAGATAACGACGACGACGACTTAGAGACGATTATAACGTATGGATTGCCACATTCTTCCAGAATACCGTAAGTCTGTGATTATGACAATAATTCACATGCAGATCGAAACTGGAAGACTGAGCAAAGATGGGCCTTTGCTGGGACGTTTTATACTCTTATTTTTTCATGTGATCATTTTTATCGTGTCATTTTTTTTATTGATTATAATTATTATAATTTTGGGTATATGAGTATAATTATGTTATTATATTGTTAATGATTTTTCTGATGTAAGTATTATATTAATATTTCATAATTATATATAATAATGAATGCTGATATTTTTAATTATATAATGTCAAGTGATAGTATTTAATATTTAATAAATTGTATTGTAATGTATGATTCATGAATATCATGACAATATAAATACGATCAAGGAAACTCATAAAAAATTTAAGGTAAAATTACATAATCCTACTATAATATTTACCTAGTAATAGTTTAATTAATTATTCTTCTATGTACCCAATACCATAACTTTCTATCAGATAAATTTACCAATATTTCAAATAACAATAGTAGTAATGTAAAAATTTTTAATTGCATTTAAAACTAATAGGCAATTAAATTAAACCATAAATAATAAATCCAAAAAAATTTTTAATGAGTTTTCTATCAATTATTATGATAATTATGGCGTTTATAAGTTTAGATGTAGCTCCAATAAATTTTATATTGGAAAAATTAGTAGAATTTGAAAAATTTGATACAAAGAAAATATTTCAGTAATAAAATTAAAAAAATCTTCTTCTAAATCTAATTTTTCTATGCTGGTCTTAGAATGTAATCGTAGTATACATTTTCATATAGAAAAAAAATGCAATAATATTAAATAATCGAAAAAAAAAATGAACGTAAATTCAGTATTAGAAGATTTACTAATTTATAATGAAGTAAACAAAATAGTTTTAATAATATTATAAATATACGAACATCAAATAGATTTTTAGATAATGATATTCAGCAATATACATGTTAGACAACGATAACAACGTACATAACACATACGAACATAACAGATGTTGAAATATCTAAGTTAATAGTCATCGTTTAATCATTTGTTTTTTATTATTAGTATATTCTATGTATTATGTTTATCTATTAATTTTCATATTTATTTTTGTATTCCTTTTTTTTTTTTTTATTATTCATTTGTAACTGGATGAAGATTTACGGTTGAAACTAGTTTTTACTTATAATCTTTTTTTAATACTCTGGGAATATTTTCTTTTCTATATTATAATAATTTTACTTATATATATATACGAGTATATTTGTTTGATATAATGTATATATATATATTTTTAAATACAGATTAGGTATACATATACTTATACAATGTATCTACCTATTTTTATTCGATGGAGATCTGGACAAGTTGGCTTAAATTTTTATTTAATGCCGAAAATAATAATAAAATATAATTTGTCATAATACAATTAAAGAAAAATATAAATTAAAACCTCAGGTGATTTTTCAATAAGAGCTCTAAAAATATAAAATAATTCTATAGTTCGTACTTAGTTTCATTTTAACACCATACTGCAAGTTGAATATATAAGCCAGGTATCATTAATTACTAATATAGGTAGATATATTTGTTCTGATTAGGTATATACAAATATATATTTCATAAATTGAAAAAATTGTAAAAATTTGTACGAAGATAATCGTTTTACAACTTTTTTGTTAGTAAGAACTGTATTTTTAATACTAAACACACTTTATGGATAGCTGCACTGAAAAGTATAAGGGAGTAAGTATAATACTTCAAAAACACTCTAAACATATTTGGAGTTTCAAAATATATAATAATAAATTAATAAGTGTAATTAATATAACGTAAATATTATTAAAATGTATTCCTTAAATAATTTTTGACCTAAAACGAGTTCATCTGAAAATATCGTTCTTAAAAATATAGATTAATATATAGATAAATTATAGAAATATATTTTTTTTTAAATATAGATAACAAGTATTCAAAATACTTTTTAATATATAACTGAAAAATATATTTAGAAAAGTAACTTTATAGTATATACGAATAAGAAATAGTGTTTATGCATTTAGATAAAAGCATTCCCCACGGCACCGTTGGTTTAAATTCAGAAAAAAAAAAAAAAAAAAAGGTAAAAGCATCTGACAAAAATAATATGACCAAAACCAAAACTATTGGAGAAAAAATATAAATGTATTTTATTGGAATATATTAAGTACGAAAATAAGAAATATAAAAAATAGTTTTAAAAAAAGTAATATCTTAGTATTAGTTATTACTATTAAGTCGTAAGTCAATTGGAGGTGGAAACACATCGCTCATTGGGTATCTAGGTTACTGGATGGTGGATAATATATTGTATTTAAAACAGATGATAAATAATTTCGTTTGATAAAATGATTCTGAGAGAAGTGTATTATATGTATATGTATATTACTATAAGATACTATCATAAAATATTAAAAATGTAAACATTTTTTACAATAATTAATAATGTATGGGTACATATTATTATGAATATGTATATATTATTTTATGTATCTAATATTATAATATTAATATAAATATTATAAATTATAATATACAGAAAACCTAAGAGTAAAATTCTCACATTCTACAAACTATAGTCGAATTACTTAAAATGTATATAAAAACATATTTGTGATTAATGATTTTCGAGATTTTTTGAATAATATACAGTTAGAGTAACTTATGTTTAACCTTAAAATTTAAAATTAGACATTATAGGACTCTTAAATTCTATTATTGCTGTACATAGCTCAAAATTGGAGTTAAAATAATTTTATTACATAAGGGTCTTCGACAGTAGATTTTTCAAAGCGCTAAAATGGTCTTGGCATTTCGATAATTTGGCCGTGTTAAACTTGTTCAATTTTAATTTTGAAAAAAGTTCTGAATTCGTTATTATATTTTCTAT
>JAIPRL010005378.1:0-32481 GCA_025469235.1 Pemphigus obesinymphae | reverse complement strand
ACCACACAAACGTAGCATGTAGTCTGCATATGAATATGTTATCAAAACTATAAATTAGGTGGCGTTTTAATCGCATAGATTCCCCCACCTTGATATTTACCGTAACAATTTGTCTGCACGTATTAATCCATCGTTTCCAGTCCATACTATCTTAGTTCGTGGTTTATGTTAAGTTAATTAATAAGTATTAAGTGATATGGTAGGGAAACAGAATATTCTGTGGTGGAGATAACGTGTTGTGATACCTGATAAGAAAATAATATAAGATAAGAGGCGCTGTCTCTAGACGCTCGTGTTGTATACAACATGACTTGGCGCCTTTTTCAATACTAAACATACCACACTCCAATATACTCAGCGACCAGCGTACATATACAAACACCGCGATACACTGCGATACACTGCGATACATTGCGTTCGGTATTTTTTTGTTATTTTAACATTTTATATAGTTTTTCAAGATGAGCAACGACAATAGTAAATGTGACTTTTTTAATATTCGTACATAAATATGAAATGTATACTGCTTTTTGTAACTACTTTTTGTAATAAAAATATTTTTTATTTTTGTAAGTATGAATATGAGTGTTATAATTACCTATTTAAACAAAAAAAATATGTATCGGTACAGAGACGTGCACATAAGTTACAATAAAAGTACAAGTAAGATTTTATAATAATACGTAATAATAGTAGGTATGAGCGGGCAATAATAACAGTAGGTATGATATTTATTCCGCCGCTGCTGATATTATTATTATATTATTATTATTATGAACTCTGATAAACGGCGGCGCGCACCGGCGAACACCCGACCGCGACAAATAACAACAGATGCCGATAACTGTAACCAATAACAGCGCTCCAGCCATTCGGGCGGCATAAATGCGTGCGCGAGTTTTTCTAGACTAATATGGAATAGAGTATAGTACTACAATTTTAATTTTGGAAACTAATGTGAATTTTTTATTCTCTTATATCTAGGAAATGCATTTTTTTTTTTATTATTATTCTTTAATTTATGTTTTTTTTTAAATTTTTAAAAGGAAAATCATAATATATCCAATCATATTAATGTTTAGATAAATTCTTCTTCTTCTTCATCTCTACTAAAGGCCTTGCCTTGTCGTTGCAAATCTGGTTCTCCATTCTTCTCTGTTAAAAGCCAATCTTTTCATGTCTATGTATTGACCACAGTCAGCTTGTCTTATCATTTCTTCTATATATGCTTTCCTCGGTCTGCCTCTACCTTTGTGTCCATTTATTCATTCTTCAAATATATTTGTCATAAACGAATTGTGCCTTAATAGGTGACCGAACATTTTTCCACTTCTTTCTTTTATAGTGTTTAACAAAATCCTTTTTTCCCCTATTTGGTTCAATACATCTACGTTACTTTTCATTTCCGTCCAGCTGACTTTCAGCAATCTTCTCATGTCCACATTTCCATGGCTTCCAACTTCTTCTTGTCTTGTCCATTGATGGTCTATATTTCACGGCCAAAACAAAATTATTTCTCATCTTTATATTAAGTTTTTTGTTTGTAAATAGCTACTGATTTTGCATAAATGCTCTTTTTGCCATAGCTATTCTTTGTCTAATTTCTATTGAACATCTACCATCTCTAGTAATCGTACTTCCTAGGTACTTAAATTGTTGGACTTGCTCTATTAAGTTATTATCTATTTCAAACTTCACTAAAGGAATTTCTTTTGCTTTAGTCACCACCATTGTTTTGGTTTTATTTGTATTTATTTTCATTTGATACTCCTGCAATATTTTAGTGAGAGTGGTTAGAGATCTTTACATATCTTTTTCCAATTCAGACACTAAAGCAATATCATCTGCAAATCGTATACAGTGGATCTTTTCTCCATTTATGCTTATTTCTTTAGAGTTTCTCTTATACTAGTCTATGATTTTTTCTACAAATAAGTTGAACAGATAAAGTAATAAGGAACAACCTTGTCTTACCTCTCTTCTAATTTTTGCCGTTGTACTATGTTCTCCTACCTCTATTAAGGTCTCTTGTTTCTTATATAGTAACATTATTACTCATCTGTCCCTCTAATCTATTCGTTTTTTTTTCATAGGGTTCATCAATAAAGCCCAGTTGACTGTGTCAAAGACTTTTTCTAGATCTATAAAAATTATAAATGTATTTCTACTTACATTTAGCCTCCTTTCTATAAGTACCCTTAGAGCTAGAATTGCTTCTCTTGTACCAATTCCTTGTCTAAACCCGAATTGATCTTCATTAAGCTTTTTTTCTGTTTTCTTCCTTATCCTATTTTTTATAATGATAAGAAGTGTCTTGGACGTATGTGTTAGGGGACTTATTGTTTTGTAATTCTTGCGTTCTGTGGAATTTCCTTTTTAGGGATAAGCACAATTTTGCTTTTGGCAAAGTCCTCCAGAATGTTGCCCTCCCTATAAATTTTCTCAATCATTTCAAATAGCTTATACTCGGTATCTTTTCCGACGTTTTTTAATAATTCTGCCGGGATGCCATCTACTCCTGCCGCTTTACCTTGTTTCAATTCGTTTAGTGCTTTAATGTATTCGCTTTTTGTTATATTTGGCCCTATGTCTTCTTTATTTGACTCAATTATATTTACAATATTCATGTCATTTTCTCCTATCAATCCTTCATACAGATCTTCTATGTATTCTTTCCATCTCGTCACTATTTCATCTTCATCTAGAAGATGTTCAGTCAGTTTTCCATTCCCATCTTTAATAATTTTGCTTCTTGGCTTCGGTAAGCTTGACAATCGTCTAATCATTCTATATGCTTTGTCCATTCTATTGGCAGTCATATTTTCTTTAATGTTTTTGCATGTTATATCCATCCATTTCTCCTTTTCAACTCTGCACTTTTGGGTAATACAGTTCTTTATTATTCCATACATCACATCATCAGTTTTCCTTAGTTTTTGCGGTATTTGATTAAGTTCATTATCTCATTCGTTATCCATGGTTTCCTTAGATTTAGTTTCCTAAATCTAATTGATTCCTTAGCAGATTTCCGAATATTGTTAACCACTTCTTCTCATAGAGGATCGATACCAGCAGCTATCACTCCATTATGAACTTTGTTTTGGAACTCTTGTTTGGTTTCTTCATTTTTAAGTTTTTCAATGTCCCATATTTTACATTTAGGTCGCTTTGTAAATTTCTTATGTATTATTTTGTACTTCATCACTACTAGGTTATGATCGCTATCGATTTTCGCTCTAGGAAAACTGTGACCTGTCATTATTTGATTCTTGAAACGGCCCTTTGCTAATACATAATCAATTTGGTAACGATTAGTATCCCCTGGTACTACCAATGTATAGCGTCTTCTTTTCGATACTTCAAACATTGTGTTGGTAACTAGAAAATTGTTCTGCTTACAAAAATTTACTAATCTTTCACTTCGGATGTTTCTTGTTCCTAAGCCATGTTTGCTTACTATTTGATTGTCTTGTCCTTCTCCTACTATTGCGTTGAAATCGCCCATAATAATTACATTATCCTATCTCGAATTATTCCTAGCAGTTCATCTAGAGAATTATACACTTTTTCAATTTCGTCGTCTTCACTATTCGAGATTGAAAAGTATACCTGGATGACTATCATGTTTACTGTGGATATCTTCAATTTTATTAGTAATATTCTATCATTCACATGATAGGTATTTTCTACTTGCAGTCCCCATTCTTTGTTTAATAGTATTCCAATTCCATTTTTCCCTTGTTTATCTCCACTATGTATCATTCGAAAATGATCACTCCAGAAATCTCCGTTATTACCCCGTCTAGTTTCACACACTCCTAAAATATCAAGCTGTTTAAATTTCATTTGTTGTTTAAGTTCTTCAAATCTTCCTGGTCTTAAAAACGTTCTCAGGTTCCACGTTCCTATTTTAGTTGGAATAGTTTTGTTTTTGATTTTATTTGCAATGTTTTGTTTTTCGCTTCGGCATAGATTTCGGTGGCTAACGACCTGGTAAGTCATGCTCTGTCTTCCCCTGCCGGACTCCGGGTTCCGAATCCCATTGTCTCGTTCTCTATCATTCTTATGGTTTACCTTCATTGCTTGGTGTTTGGAAAAATTAATGCAGTGGTTTCCCGTTACCTTCTGCATCGCAATAACATATATTATTACTAAAGGATGCTATTCAAGTATAAATAAATATATACTTGATACTAACAATGTTGCTGCCCATTGCTAGGTCCATTTTGGTCACCTTTTACGATGGACATGGACTGCCATGGGTGTATTCTGTCCCCCATCCACGGAGTGAGTTTAGACAAATACAAAACAAAATTCAAAATCTATATCCACATAATGTAGAATAATTTACGAAATCAAACCATTAGTTTTCTAATTTAAAATTTGACTACATTAATTTATCACTGCTGAACATATTTTCGATCGAACGGTCCGTAACTTGTGCATGCACGTATGCAGAGTATTATAAATTATAACACATCATTTTTATGGCAACTTTCATATGGAGTGGAGAGATGATCGATACCATTGATTTTATACCTATATATTTATACCATAAATTATATAATTATAAATATATAATCAATGGTAACATATAATATTGATGATCACTTACAATCTGATATAGATTTTGAATTTAATTTTATATTTTTCCTTACTGTTTATTTTACTAAATCTTAAATATTAATAAAAATCTTAATTACATTATTAATTTTAATAATTGTCTTATGTAGATATATGCTATTTTTATTAATTCAGATAATTATATATACCTATAGCTCTATTTCGCTAGACTATATTAGTATACATTATTATTAGACTATAATAGATATAAGAGGGGATCCAGGATAGGATAATTCATGAGAACAACTAATGTGTAGAAGTATTGGAAATGATTGTAATACGGTAATTTCCTCCTTGTTGTAAATGTTATATTGTATAATATAAAATATATGCAGTATATGTACTGTACCTATAGGTACCTATACAATTTGTGTGCACAACGTCGTAATATATTCTTATCTTCACTAAACTATAGTTAGATTATCTTGATTAGCAATAATGTAAGTACCTACTATATAAAATTGAATTACATGTATAAAAAAAAGAATAATAATAAAAAAGTTCATGTCTTATTTATGTTTTTATTTTCAATATTTGCATGATAGACCGTAAAATATATTTTTACAGCCTTACAATTTTGGGGTAAATGTCCCGGATTTGTAATAATTTCACAATTTTTTTTTTTGAACATACCTACAATAAATTGCCATTTATTTATACCTAACAATAAAAGTAAAATGTTAAAAGTGAAAAAACAGTAATTTACTTTACAGGATCGAGACCCACCATATTTTCAATTTTGAGCGGAGCCAAAAATGTATTGGTTTTATAATAATTGGTATTTAAGTTTTTTTCTGAAAATTACTTTTCGGGTAGGAGTCGAGTAGGAATTTTGTAAGTCTTTTGATGGTCAATTCGTTCTAGAATCTATATAAGGTACTTTTCATATGTCATATTTTAATTTTTCCATTAATTTTTTTAACTGGGACTGTGTTTTACCTTCAAAAATATTTATGGTATTACCTATATACGAATACGTTATTATTTAATATCAAACTCATTTGTATACACAGGAATGTTTTCAATTTAGTAATAAAAATATATTTACCTCATTTTACCTGTATAGCATACACCAATAATACCAAAATACGTTTTCCCTTCACTTTTATATTGATAACCGGTCTACGCTAAATAAATAAAATTAAGTAAATAAATAACACATATATAGTACACACATTCGTATTTTTTCACCGAAACTCGTAGAAAAAATATCATTACTTTAGCTAACACACCATTATTTCTGATGCACAATGTAGTGTATTATGTATAGATATAGCTTAAAAAATAATAATACTAAACGAACAGAGAAAAAAGATTTATTTAATCTAATATTTACTCAAAGGTGTTTTGTATAATTCAATTTGCTTTAAATGTGTAAATCATGTTTTTCTGCAATCATTTTTAAAGAAATTGTATCGGATGTTTAAAAAAATAATGAACATTCAAATGCTTCTATTAGAATTATTTTTTACTTACGAAATTTTCGAAAAATATATTTACTGAACGAATATAATGAATTATACAATAAATCATTATCATATATTATTCTTTTTAAAAACAACTGGTTCACCCTTAAACAGACAAAACTATATTTTTGACATTTTGTATTGGACAATTTGCAATTGTGGCATATACATGTATATATAGCAGTCACTTAATTATCACTTTATTGAGTGATAAATAAATAAACATAATCAGAAGATGATTTACGTTTTATTTATCATTATGCTCAGGGACGTCATTTCAGTTTTATTTTCGGGTGTAGATTTTTTAGGCAAGCCAATTTTAACATTTCACTGGGTCATTTTTCACATTCTAATGCTACGAAAATACTTCTATTATTTCTTCTATCAGAGCTAATCCTTATCATGAAGTTACAGATCGGTTGTGCTGACACCCCTTACTTACCTAAATTATTCTATGTAACTCAAGGTTGCTAATTTTGGAGACTTGCGTACTACTCTTTAAGGGTTAATATTTAGAAAATTTCCCGAAACATGTATTTTGATTCCCTTTACTACCTTCTAATATCTCCTTTCAATTCATGGTCACTCGGCAGGTATTTCACTCGGCAGGTTTCCAGATTTATAGATTCCATTTAATATCCAATCTAGAATTAATTAACTCATAATAATGTCTATTTAACTTAATACTATTTCAATATATTTCAGATTTAAATAAATTACTATTCAAACCAATATTATTCAAAGATATTCTATGTCTCTATTAAATATTTGAACATTTAACTTATGCATTTTTAATGTTTTTCGTAAATATATTTAAACAACTCAGAATATATTATAATTTTATTATTATTTTTATGAATTATGATTATATTTTTATTTTTGGAGAAATTTTATTGTAAGTGTACAATATTTTTTTTCAGTTCAAATTTAATATACCATATATATATTATATATACTATATATAATGCATATATTTATATTATATATTATTTTAAACAAAAATCAAGACTAGGTACTAACCTATAAGTTTTGAAATAATTATTACATGACTTTTTTAAGGAAGGTGACAGATTTTGAAGATACTAAATTAAAAACAAAAGTACCAAATATTCACATAATAATTTGTATTTTTATTTTATTACAATGTATGTTTTATGTTTTTATGTACATTTATTTTTATTAGGTAATCAAATTGCATTTTATTTCAGGAAGGCGAGTAATTGCACGAATTTTAAATACGTCACTAAGTATTATTATTATTTATATTCGAATAAAAAACAAATCATTAACTCCAAAATAATTTATAACAGTGTTAATTACCAATATTGATATTTAAGTGTACTCAATATATAGTATTTACACTGTTTTTCAAAATTTGAATTGTTCATAAAAAAAAAAAAACAATATAAAATGTTCAATTTATATAAAATATAAATATTATTATTATGATTATATAATTTCATTCCAAATCATAGTCCATTAATTTAGAAATTCTATCAAAATAAATGTGTTGTTCAATTAATATTATATTATAGTATACTTACATATTTTCTGCATATTTATAATTAATATAATTTGCGATTTCGCAAATTCTCCATTTAATCACTATATAGATACATTATACCTAATTAAATTGAATGACATTTTATAAAACTATATTAATATATTATTTGTATAGGTACCTACCTATAATATAGCTTCCTACGTATATGAAATATAATAATAAACGTCAATCATTTATCAATCGCTGATTCTAATAAAAAATTTAAATAGGTAATAATGTAATAACCAGTAATAAATCAATTGTATTTAGACGCGATAATGAACTCTTTATGTTATAGAGATGCTAATGAATATCGTTCATTATTCAAATACCAGGCCTACTGTACTGGTATTAATTATTAACTATTATCGTCAAGAACAAGGTAGTCCGCTGTAATACTTCACTGTAATGTAAAATGAGAAAATAGCATATACCTAATATATAAAACTATAAGTATTATTTAGTATACTATAAAAAATGTCCGATTGATTAATAATAATAGGTATCAAAGTAATACCTTACTGTAATTTTCATTATGTCAATTAATTACAATTGGTTTATATTTTGAGTACTATATGGTATTCTTTATGTATTCCTAATGAACAACTTAACGGGTTTGAACCGGTTATTAAAACAAAAAAAAAATAAAAAATACCAAACATTTATATCATATATATTTATATTTATATTTATTGTACGTATACAGGTACATATCGAATCTGTTATTAATTATACCTATATTATTATTTATAGATATTGAAAAAATATATTATGTACGATACGATTAATTACGATTCAGTGAAAAATACAGGGATGCATTAAGGTTCAATGTATGGAGGGGGCAAATATAATTTGCCACCCCTAAATTTACACAACAGACCAAAATTTCTTATATATGATTTAATGGCACACACAGGAGAGGAAAGTTACGGGGGGAGACCACCTAAAAATATTTTTTATTAATGTTTTTAGGGGGGAGGGGCGCAACGAGATGGAGTATACACATTTAAAAAAAAAACATTTTAACATGCCCTATCTAAAATTTATTATTAAGTTTTACACTCGAATTTATAAGATATTTATAGCTTATACCTACTTTTATAGTTTACCCATGTTATTCACAAATGTTTAATGAATTTTGGTGCCACTCTTCAAATTTCCCAAAACAATTCCCATTTTTAATAGCTACACTTTAAATACCTATTCTTACAGTATTCAAAAGTATTTTATCATACATTTTATTATATTAAAATACTCTTAGTGTTTTAAAAGTTAGATACATATACTATATATATATATATTTTTTTTTTATCAGATGTTGAAAATTTATTTTATTATTGTGTAGGTAGTGAGATTTGTTTATAAACACTATATGTATGCCTACTGTACTTATACAGTACCTACAGATTCGTCAATATATATTCTGTATTCAATATTCATCGAATAAAAGACCATCTAAAAATGATTTTTTTTTTCTTAAAAAGTAGACTAATATTTTTACCTATTTCATTAGTATTTTAAATGCTAAATATAATTGGGGATTGAGTATTTTAAATACTTTTTATTCCATTATTTGATTATGTAGGTATTCTAAATGTAGTTAAAAATATATTTTACAAAATTTCATATTATACACATATTGTGTATATTTTTAATTAAATTAAAATATGTTGTAACACTACATACACTACTTACATTTACCTCTAATATTTATTTATAATAATAATAATAATAATAATGCTGTTAATAAAAATAATAGGTACAATATAATAAAATAATTTTTTTCTTACTTTCATTGATACAAATTTTTTTATTAATTCTGACCAATCAATCTTTTTCATTAATTCAGAATTCAATACATAATAATGAAAGTGATGAAGTTTTTTCTTGTGCTAAATCGACCTTGAATAATTCTTAAGACCCCGAAGCACTGAAAAGGATCGTTCACCACTTGCATTACTACATGGCATACAAACATCTATTCTCAAAATCACAAGTACATTAGAAAATCTTTATTCAAAAGGAGAGTTTGATAATTGTTTTAATAGTCCATTCGTAGAAAGGTCATCATTGTTAAATGTTTTAATAAGTTTTTGGAATTGTATAACTTCTTCAACAAATGATAAATTCAAATCTTGGCTATAAATATTAACAATATTCATTGCTTTCTAACGTAGACTCAAGGAATCTAAATTCTTCAAGCCAATTAGAAAATCAAAATTTTTGTTAATATCAAAATAAGCTTTCTTTCTATTGCAAAATTACGTACAAAAACAATCAATGACAAAACAATTTTAAATATAATATATTATTAGAGCGATTGAAAGCGATGTATTATTTCATTGATTTAGACCTAAAAGCCTGGTCAAATTAAGGATACTTCTGATTTCCCGATTTTAAACATGAAAAATGATTAAGATTTTGTATGTTCTTTACGAGATAACGTTGGAAGCAGAATTTTTATATTTTGACTAAAACATTTTTAAAAAGAGTATTGAATTTTTGGAAATGTAAACATTTTCAAAAACCTTTGTCATATGAGAACTAAATGATGTATATTATATTATTATATAATACAAAATTCCAAATTTCTATGATCGATGTAACGCCCCCTAAAAATTTCCGCCCGGGGCAAATGTACTCTTTACTCCCCCTTAATACGCTCTTGGAAAAATAACAATAATGTAAAGTCTGCACACGTTTAGAATGTTATATTATGAAACGCATTCATACAGTTGAAATGTTTGATGCGTATACAGAGTGATTTAATAAATATGCTCATATCAATAATTGATTAATTAATATTTAATTAAAATTATTTTAATCCTTAATTGTAAATATATATTTTTTTGAATTGAGGAAGAGAATATTTAAATATCTATGCTTAAAAATAGTAATGACATTTTATCCAATACTTTGATTTTTTATGTCACTTAAATATCAGATAGTGTCGTTTTTCAAAAAGAAGTTTAAGAAATAAGCCTATATATTTTGATTTTAACTTTAAAACATTTAATAAATGATGCACAAATGATTGCACTTGGTTGGCACCTCAAATTCCTATTTTGGAATTTGAGGAGGGGGAGAGTAGGCTGTGGAAATGGAGCTTGTAGTGAAATATTTTAAAATACAATGCCATTAAACTAAAATTTTAACTAATATGGGTAGGTACCTATTTAAATTTACTTGTCTTTTATTTTACATATTATACCTACTAAAGTTGAAGTAAATAAATTACAAATAATACACAATACTAATATTATATAGTCTTAAAAGTAGGTAAATATTTTTAAGGGGATACCCTGTTTTAGCAAAATAATTAGGGGGGGGGTGAAAATGTGAATACAAATAAATCTATTATTATAGGTATGTAATATAATATATTACTTTAAGGAACTTATAATACTTACATATTATGTAAAAAATATAAATTCCTTTGTAATTTTATTATTAAATTTGTTATACATAAATAAATTATTACACTAGATATTGTTAATCAGTGGAAATTATCGATAATAACAACCTAAAATTGTTAAAGGCAATTCACTCATTTCAGTTTAAGTATCTAACACAACTTTACAACATAGTATACTGTATCTAAAGTCCAAAAAGAGAGTAACAAAGTTCTAAAAGTTCCCTGACATAGTGTCTAAAAATATGAAGGAAATATTTTTCTTTTTAAGATTTGTTATTTCAATGTTTAAAAAGTGGAAAAAAGAAAGCGGTTATAGAATAAGAAAAAGTTTATTAAATTAATGGGTACTAATTTCATTAGTAACGACAATTAATAAAAAGTCACTTAAAAAAAGTTTTATAAAACATTAGAAGTAAATAGGATTGCAAATTTAAAAAATTTATAATTTTATAGACATATCCTCAAGACTCATATTAATATTCAATTGTTTTTTTTTATATTAGATGATACACCATTTCCTGCGATGATACAAACTTTTTATATGGAATCCGCCCTTTATTATTGCTATAAATTATTTCTAATTATTTTTTATTTATGATTCATGTGATTTTTTTGCAATATTTAATTTCAATCAATTATTTAAACTAGTATATTATTCAAATTTATATTATAGGTACTAGGAAGACAGTCGTCAGCTATTAAATTCTAAATAGATACATTATTTTTTATTGTTTAATGTTTACCAAGCAACTTCAAATCAAAAATTCAAATCCGTAGTTAGGCTCTGAAGGTATGAAAGCATGCGCCTGACGCAATATTCAAAAGCCTTAATTCAGTTTCAGATTTATTTATTTAGTTTATTTGACTTTTTTTTGTTGATTTACCGTTTTTACCTGGGGCATTAATGGACGGTCCTACAAAAAAGTTATCATTTAATGTAAAGTATTAATAATAAATAAGAAATGAATAAAGGTATTCATGGGTGAACTCAAAGACAGAATCATAATACATATCATGACTATAGTTATTACTTGTTTATAAATTACACACATATATATATATATATATGCATATAACATCCTAACAATGGCTTAAAATGCTTTAAAATAACTGTTCTATCGGCTATAGCCGATATTTCTAAATTTTTAAATAAAATTTAAATAATATCTATGTAGGTATATATAATTATATACTAATAGTGTAATTACGATATCATCGAATCAATTAATGTTTACACAACAATTAACAAACTTTATAAAACTTTATCTAACTACTAAATCAATTTTTAGTATTCTTAATATTTAATATTTCTGGTTAAATTTTAATTTTAATAAAATATTTAATAAATATATAATATATAGGTATTATGTAAAATCTTCAAATTTCATAAAATAAAACCAAAAAAAAAATGATGAATTCAACTAAAAAGTAGTTCATTAAAACATTTTTGATCGGATTTATAGTACTGAAATAAATAATCAATGAACATTTCAAGTCTGGAATTATATTTTATAAATTAAAATAAAATAACTACAATATATACCTATCGATTTAAAAGCTGATATATTTTTTAACGTTAAATTTGACATTTTTTACAGTATTTTTTTACCTGTAGTATAAACTACTGAAAAAATCGAAAAATGAACTCCCTAAAGTATTATATGTCAAATCATATATATAAATAACATCTAATCTTTTAGAGCACACCGCCACTTCTATCAGAAAAAAATATTCGCGTTAGTAAAAATAAACACATTGTATAGAATATGGTTCATTCCACACTTGATGCTTAAAAAATACAAAACATTATCCTTAGTATGTACATATATAAATTAGAATATAATTATAAGAAACTACTTAGTCAAATATTTATTTAGATTTTTGACATGTCAACATTTTTATAGAAAAATACAAAGCAAAGTATGCAATGATTTCCAGTTCACAGGACACTTTAAGTGATAAATATATATATGTATATTCGATAACATGGTTTTTAATATATATTTACATATTTAAAATTAAAGATAAATAAAAATATATGTGTTATATTATGTGTAAAAATAGGGAATAATGCATATACTTAGTGAATCATTGCTCAGTGCAACTTGTATAAATATTATTTTTGGACGTACCCCTGTGATTTGCTATATGCAATTTCAACACGTCAAAATAAATTGACAATTGCAATTAGTTACCTATATAATATGTCCAATAAATAACAATCGTCATTTGTCAATAACTATTTTAAAATAAAATAAAAATCCTGTCATAAGTTAAAAATAATATATGTTTATCAGTTTATGTATGTAGGTATACATAGTATCAACGTATAGTATACAAACTAAAATCGTACATTTCTACAATATTGAGAATTTCGTTTTCGATGTATTTTTTTTTTATATACATATATATATCAATAAAATAAAAATATTATTTTGGTAAGCACTAGACTTCTGTAGACATTGATTTATCGATATTCGATACCAATTCATTATTTTATGCTTGTGGGCGTATATGGTTTAAAATATAAATAATGATGACGAACATATGCAGTATATATTATGTTATATTGTAGGTATCTACTCATAAAACTGTTATCTATTTTATTTACACTATAGTGCATGTACTTATAAAAAAATATTATACACATATTATATTTAGTGTTCTTTGTTAAATGGACAATCTTTATTCCATAAAAAATATACTACTCGTAGGTATTTTAATTTACATCAAATTTGATACTGCCGGTAAAATAAAAATAGATAAAATGTAATATTATGCAAGTTTTACCAGGCAATTAATGCACATGTAATAATTAGATCAAATCTTTCTTATTTTTGTTATTATACCGATACTGGTAGGTTCTACCCAATAAACATTTTGTAATCAAAACATTTGATGAAACGTTAATAGTTAAATGTTTAATAATAAACATTTGACGTAACGTTAGTAGGTAAATGTTTAATATAATAAACGTTTAATAAACATTAAATGAATATAAAATAATTAATATTTAAAGTTTAATGTAACACAACATTTCATTGAATATTTAAATATTAAAAGTTTAAAAATTAATGTTCAACATAACCTTTAAAAACAATGTTTAACTCAACATTGTAATTTTGTTCATGTTTAACGCCTATATAGGATTAATTTTAGAGGGAGCAGACCTAAATAAATTATATTTTCATTTTATAAACTAACAGTTTTAGCAATAATCCATTGTAAAGTTATTCTCCTGGGGGACATGACTAACCCCCATGGGCACTTATGGATATTAGGTTTAAAAAAGGGAAGGGGTAGCTAAAACCATGAATATATAGGTCCATTTCTCGGCTACCTGCAATAAATGTCTTTTAGTATTGAGGGTTAATTGCCCATGGAATAGTATACGATAATATAGGCACGGCGAAGGAGGGGAAATTTTTGAATCGTCACTGCGAAACGGACTCTGTGTGATGTCAAAGTGTGTATTTTACACTCCGGTTTATAACATACTATAAATCACTTTTTTCGGTATTCTTCAAAGCAGCTATGTCCCTCCCCTGTCCCCCTAATAGTTACCTATGTACAGGGGTTTTAAGCAAAAGGGGTAGGAGGTAGAAAAAACCGTAAAGCGCTAGATTTACTTCCCCTTGAGTTATGAGCAATCAAAAATTCGATTTTTGACTACCCAAAAAAGTAACTTTTAGTATGATATATACCTTAGTACTATACAACACATTTTTTCCTTTGGTCCGAGCTCGTTATGGCTGCCATTGAATGCGCTGCGGCGATTCAAAAAATGTCTCTTCCTCTACCGTGCCTGTAATCGTATACCATTACTTGAGCATTTATATGTACACACAATTCCGACTACGTTTCTATCATTGAAGCGTAGCTTGATCGGTTAAGTGTGAGTGCAAAATTTATTAAGTAAGTGATAGTCGGAGGTTTGAAATTAAGAATTGTCGCAAAATTTACAGAAAAAAACGCATTTCGGGAAGGTAAAGGTAGTACGATAATAGGAGAATAGGGGGGAATAAAATAAAAATGCATAATTGCTTTCTATTTTTGGGGGGGGGATTCAGGAGAACAGTGCACTGTTGCATCGAAACCTTACCAATTCCCATGTAGTGTTGTATGAAGCTTTAAAAATTTTTCAACATTTAGCAACATTCGATCAAACCAAATTGAATGTTTATTAAAGGTTAATACAAGGTTTAAAAAATGTTTAAATGTTTATATAGGTAGAATATATACTCTATAGGTATTGGCTTATTACTTATAAACTATAGAGTATACTTTATGCTTATAATAGATATATTCGATTTTAAATTTCGTATAAATTATAATCTAACATTCTACATTTTGAAGTGTTTTGATATAGGTAGGTACTTATAATGTGGATTAACTTTTTGAATTATATGCACCTATATATTATAATTTTTTTAATAAGTATCACTCATTTAGATGTCTTTAGTTTTTAATTCTTATATCGTATTAAAACATACTTTTCTAATCTTTTATATGTTAAATTGTTTTTTCATCTCTATAATTAATACTAATCCTATAGTCAATACGTCATATAATTATAAATTTTTCTACTCATCTACTTTACAATTTTAATACAACCGTTTCGTTTTTACGTTTTCTCCTTTCAGAATACTTGATAAATAAATAACTAAAAATTGAACATTAACATTACGCTAAATTAATATTCACTTTCCTAAATTAAGTGGAAGCACTCAATTAATGATAATAATAACGTCAATGCTATATTTCTAAATATTATTTGATTATTGACAATATTCTTCTTCCCGGTCCATTAAAGACCATTATTACTGCCTTCATTAGGTCACTCCGTTTCTCTCTATGATAAGCCGTCTCAAAAGTCGTATTCTAATCTATTACAAACAGGTCATTGGCAATTACATCAACCCACAATGATTCTTCGTAGAAGTCTTTTTCTATTTATTTTTTCCATCAGTAATTTCTTCATCAATTGGATTTTATCAAATGTGGCCAAACTATTCTTTCTAGCCGTTTATTACTGATAAACGATAGAATATCGGACTTGTAAAATTTTTGTAGTTTTTTCGTCTCTCGAATAAATGTATTTCTTGGTCCATATAGTGGTGTCTATACACTATATAATATGTTAGGAAGTGCTTTTCTTTCAAATATTATTATCTTTTTCTCATGACCTTTTATCAATCACCGTATCTCACTTACATACGTCACTATTAGTCGTAGATGATATCAGTTGTATTAGCGTATCTTTGAGGTCCACAATAGAAATTTTTATTATACTATATAGTAGCACCTATTTCCACTCATAACTCTATTTTCATTTAGATTATTCATTGACATCACCATTTATGTTGTTTCATCCTTATTTACACATAGTCCCATTGACATGCTGGCTTTAAATAGTTCGTATTTGTTTGTATTGTATGAAAATATTATTATTAAAATATATCTTATTTAAATGTAAATTTTCTTTGACTTTAATTAATTAGTAAAACATACAATTAATTCAAGTTTCTGAATTGTGTAAGATATATTTCTTATTACAATGACTAAATCATTAGTAGATATTTAAGTATGAATTTATTAAAAATAATTAAATTTGGAATTAAATCAATTAGAAATTAAGGATAGTAAATTAAATGATTTTTTTACTTTAAAATTCATAAAAAATACAATATTTTTACCGAACATCCGTTTCCCAACTTTTATGAGTTTATGTAACATAACTTATATTAGTTCTTTAATTTAGCTGTATTATACATTATGTATATATTATATATGTATCATATACGAATATGATACATATTATACAATAAATATCCACCCATAAAATTTAATATAGACCATAATTTATCAGGAATAACTTAAAAGTAATACAATGTACAATTTCCATGTAACTATAAATTACAAGTAGATAGCTACCTACTATAATACATACCTAAAAAAAATGTATAAATATTACGTTTGAAAGTTTATAAAAAAATAAATATAATATATACCAGTATAGTTATCCATTTTCCATAATATAATAATATATTATAAGCCTATAGATTAGGTATATATAATAATTATTAACTAATTAGTAGAAGATAGTATAGTATACCTATATAGATAAATGATATACGGAGAATAGGTACTATAGATAATAGATATGGTAGGTTTTAAAACGAATTTGAATGTGTCAGTATGAATTGTAGCATAAACTTAAGAGGTTAATATACTATATAATACAGTATACAGGCACTTAGGACTAGGAAATTGAATTTTAGATTCTGAGCTTAGCCGCATGAATGTACTGGTCATACAATGATGTATTTTATTTTATTTTTTATGTATATATAATTGTATACACTTTTTCGGCCAGAACGAGTAAAGTAAGAGTTTTCTGTGGTATAAAGGTTTCAATAGGAAATTCGTTCTATTTTCTATACTATATACTAGGTTTTTTTTGTTTTTTCCAAGTTATTTTCAAAAGCGTAAAGAAAAACTACCATTTTACTTAGGGAAACGTCATGAAAAGTTGTTATAAATTAGAATATAACAAATAAGCTAGTCATGGTTACCGAATATATATAGAATATAGATGATAATATATAATACCTATTTATAACTACATACCAAAAAAACCAAAAATAATAAATTTGAAAATTAAAATGCCAGAAACTTTAAATTTACACCAAATATTTACTATAGAACTATGTTTATTGACGTCGTTTTTTTCCTACCTATATAAATGCTAATAGTAATACTCATGTGATATATACTGAAGCTTCGCTTAGAATCGTTTTATCTCCACTATGGTTTTTGGAAAATTAAAAATTAAATTTAAATAAGAAAATTATTGTTTGACTTTATCCGTTGATACTACAAAACGCAATAACATTATATTGGTAACTGCGTATAAAGTATATTACTTATATTTTATTTTGAACCACAATTAAATTGAATAACGTTTTTATAATGTATATATATATAGTATATACCTATCTATAGTATATAGGAACTTGCACAATATATTTTAATAATACTAACGAAATCGTATTTATACTGAAACATTATTTAATCGAATAATATAAATGTAATTATTAAAAAAAACATTGAAAAATCTATGTGAAATGTTAGCAAGTTAAGAAAAAAAACCACTTGAAAATAACTCGAATTCGCGTTACAATTCCGAATCCGTAATATTTTTCAATAAGTAATACAAATAAACCATATTATATACAAAGGTACAAAAATAATAATTATTAAACCTTATATTATGGCGAAACAGTAATTATTATTTATTCGATCAATTGAAATTATTTTTAACTTGAATTTAAATAACTACTATCTACCTAATATATATCATATATATTATTTCGTGGTTGATATCTATACCCTATACGATACGAATTATTATTTTTATATAATATTATTTAATTATATAATTTATCATATTGTATGATGTATTGCAAAATAAAAAAATGAATTTTTCATTTGAAACAATATCTCAAGCACGTCAAAATATTTTGTTTCCAAGCAATCCTCGCGGGTTAAGAAAAACAATACCTTTTAATTAACTTTATTATACAAATGAACGTTTGAACTAAAAATAATCGAATAATTATAATTTATAATGAAACTGTATAAATAAACCTTTCTTTTTACGTGAAAATAAATAATAATTATATATTATATAGGTATACATGTTTTATACGATATAGTATATCAAAAGAACGTTTTGTATTTGTTTTTTTTTTCAAATTAAAAATGTTTTGTCTTTTTTTTTTACAAAATATCCTCTATCCCAGCAAAAAAAATAAATGAAAATATTTTTAGTATACAATTTCCAAATCTGTATAAATATATAATATTAATGCTCGATGTTAAGCCATTTATTAGTATTTTTCAAACGTTATTACAGATAATTATTTTATAAGAAATTTTGTATTTTTGTTCTCGCGTTAACAATCAATGAATACTATTAAATAATTCTAATACATAATAGGTATTGAATATAGGTCAGGGGTCGGTAAGTAATTTCTATTGGAGTCCGGATGATTAAAATAATAAAAATAAAACGAGTTCCAGAGAAAAAAAATTCGTCATCAAAATAGCAATGCGTTAATATTTTGGACACGGTATTATAAAATAACAATACGTGCTCGATAAGATGTTTATTACGCATTATATGATACAACCATAAGTTTGATAAATAAAATAAAATATACATTTATTTATCATAATTAATTATTATGAAAATAATTTTAAATTAATAAAAATTTAATTAAAATAATGTATTAAAGTGGGATATTTTGATGGTCCAGTTATCTGCTTTGCAGTTACCGACCCCTGATATACCATATAGGCATTGAAATCTACAGTCAACACTATACAGTTCTACTGCAGTTGTCCGAATGGATATTTGTAGTATATGTGACTTGCCAAAATATAATATTATGCCGAGGTATCAATAATATATAAAAGGTACGTATTTATTTCTTCCTATTTATTAATCATTACTTATTACTAGTGTTCGAAGTCTGAAATATTTTATGTGAAATATTTCAAGTAAAATCTCTATGATGAAATATTTCACAAAATCGTGATATTTATTGTTTTGTAATAACTAATAAGTTTTTACAGTTTATTTTGTCATAATTCATAAGTGATAATACATTATTACTCTAGTAAAAATAATTTTGGTTTGTCTTTGGTAATAAAAATAATAACTTATATTATTCATTTCTACTAAAATATCAACATTTTATATTTCATGAAATTTTTGAACACTATACTTATTACTAAAGACCGGATTTTGCATAAAACGTATAATGCAATTTTTTACATCAAATCATTGGGATTTCATATAGGTAATTAATCATTATACTTGAACGATAAAATAACAAAACTTTAGGCGTTAGTGCATATTTACTTATATAATTATCATATTATTTACTTTTATTATTAAATATATTTTTCTGCATATTATGGGTATAAAATGTTATTTAATCGCTAAAAATTAAAAAATATGTATATATATTTAATTTCATTTCAAATTTGATTTCTTAATTGTACAGACATTTAATTATTTAGTACCTATATTATATTTTTTTGATTGTACCTAAAAATGTACATATTATATTGTAACTTATTATTTTTTCCTAATAAACATTAAAACTTTTTGTGTACTTTTATGTTTGCTTTATATAATTTTCGTATTTTTCTTTGATTTTCATCATTAATGTTATAGATACTAAATACTAATACTCAATTTAAAGCTAAATAAAAATAATTAAATTTTATACTAAATATTTCGTATTTTTCTCGCATACTTTTACCTTTATAAGTGTATGAAAATCTGGTCTTTACGTATTAAAATATTGTAATATAGGTACACAGTATTTTATTCTCTCTATCTATATTATATAAATATATACATTTTCAGATCATTCGATACCTATTATATAGTGATGTACCCGTACATACCACACACGTCGTGTGTATATGTGTGTCCCGTCAATATTATGACCTGTACGAATAAATTATGCCCGTGTAAGATTTAAACATCCAAGAAAAAAAATTGCCCTATACCGTGATAACCGATGAGTTACAAATAAATTTGAATATTAATTTACGTATCGATTGCAAAATATATACGCAGAGGTTTGTTTGCAGTTTATATGTTCGAATATTATGCGGATATAATATATATTATGCATAATGGTATATATATAAATTATAATAATATGTGTTTATCGATTACAGTATAATATTAATAAATAATATAAGGAAGGTCGCATAAAACAAAATAGTTGTCAATAATAATAATAATAATAATATATTATGATGATCATTATTGATACGTGCGTTCGAAGTCCAAAAAAAGCGTCGTCAAAGTCCTTAAAAAATAATATTACCGCGGTGATGCGCTGTGAATAATTAAAAATCAATAATTTCAATATATATATATATATAGTATATTATTTAGATTTTCCTTCGCATTTTACACGGACTTACATCAATATATATATATATATATATTATATATATACCTACGTTTATAGTAGGTAAATTATTTTAAAATACAGTAAGTAATTAATTGTTTACATTTAATTACATGTAAGTACATATTTACATTGTAAGTACAGTATCTGTCTAATAAGTTTTTTTAATAATTTGAAATTTTTTTTTTTAGTCAATAAAAAATTTTAATTCGACGAAGAGGTATGAAGTTACTCATAATATAATACACGTACCTACTCGTATATGAGGTCATTCTAATATGACTTAATAGTTGTTTTACTCAAAATTTAATTGTATGACTGATATGTCCAAAGATATACGTCATGACAGAAATGAACAATTAATGCAAAAATCAAAAACCTACAATATATAGCATATTATCATAATATATATATATTTACAATGTTTTTGACAAATATATTAACAATAAATATCCTTCAGTATCTTCAAATACTTCACTGAAGTTTTCATAAATGCTTATAACTTACTGTAAACTCAAAATGATTGCATATAGTAATATGATTTATGAGAGTATAACTACACGGAATTATACGTGGCTGATGTCACAGATATTTTTCCAGAAACATTTACGTGGTACTCGTATTATAACTGTATATAGGTATACATTACGTATACATAATATGAATATATATTGTATTGTCGTATTTTAAAAATTCGAAAGTATACACAATTTTATTGTTCTATTATTATGGTTTTTTTTTTTTTTTTTTTTTGATCGGTATATTATGTTGTTATAAAATATACCCACAAAAACGCACGAGGTACGAAGCGTTAACAAATATTATAATATTGTATTCATTTCGTATATTATTTTTAAGTAGGTCTATGAACTAGTAGAAAATTCATTAATTTAATATGTTATTTTTAAAATTTTTTTTTTTTATATTAACAGTTCAATTGATAACATATCAATAAGTATACAATTTTGAAATTTTTAATTAGTATTTATTTACATTGTTATAATATCATTAGATTACCTATATAAGACATTTTTATTATAATGTTAAAAATTAGGTATACTACGCAATATAATTTTTAAACAAATAATTTATTAGATTGATATACTCCGTGAAATCATGAATGTACATTATACATATACTCATATATGTACATATTTTATATAGAGGACACTCATAAAATATTAGTTTTAAAGATAAAAATTAATAATAAATAAATATAACAGCTATATATACGCGAGGCGAGAACAAAAAATTCTATGTGAATTTTTCAAAAACAATTTTTTCAATAATTCGTATATTATACGAATGATCTATCCTTTAAGCTTACATCGGTAGTTTTACGACCAATATTAACAAAGTTATGAGAAACGAAATAGTTCTATGTAATAAAAACTTACACATTTATTAGTTTTTGTACGAGTCGATAGAACTTTTTTGTTTTTAAAGATTTTAATCAATTCAAAAAAGTTCTATGTGAAAGAATACACAATTTTATTAAAACAAAATAGTTGTATGTGTATTACACAATATCATTAATACGATAAAATTTACAGGTAAACAAAAATTAACCACAATGGAATATGTTTATAATTATTATAGTCTATTGGTATCACTTCAACAATATTTCATATCACGAAATTATATTCTGTGATTACGATTGAGAACAAAATAGTTCTATCGTGTACCAATTAATTATTTGTGAATACATAAAAGTGTTATAGATCGTACTCTTTTACTCTAACTCAATACTGTTATGGTTTTTGATTGATTATTAACTCTGTGTTACTTTTCTGAATTCATCTAATGGTAATTATGATAAATTAGATGTTTTAGCATTTATTTATATTATTTACATCTCCAAAAAATGCACTGACCAAAAAAAAATTAATCATCAAACTTTAAAAACGCTCTCCTGAAAAATGTATAAATCAGACATAAGACTTTTTTGTTCTCATCCCACGTATAATAGGTAATAGCAATATAGGTTATAGCTATTTTATAGAAAATTATTTTCTATTATATCCGATTCTAAGAAAAGCAAAAATTGCATTAATTTTACAATAATATATTTTTTTTATGTTTACATAGTGCATACGCTTTTTCGGGTAAAATAAGTCGAACAGGAATTTGGTATAAAAAGCTTTATATAATTTATAAAAACATCTTAATTTGATTTTTTTATGTAATGAGTATAGGTAGGTATATACTTTTTCGGTTGAAGGAATCGTGTAGGAGTTTTCGGGTAAAAAAAACTTTCTGATTGGAAATTTATTTTAGTTAATACATTAAAAATGTTGATTATTGGGATTTTCTTGCAATAGTTATCTTAATTGTGATCTGTAAATTAAAACTACTAGGTATTAAAAGTAACGGAAAATCGTTATAAATTGGAAAATTCATTGTTATACCAAACTTCGCTTAAAACTGTTTTTTAAATATAATATAATTTATCATTGCATTAAAATTTAAAATATTAATACTATCCAAAGACTCAAGAGATAATTAGGTAACTTAGATTAACTTCTACCATCCTTATCTGGATGACTATTTTTTATATATTTTTATCTCTTGTTTTTAAGGCTTAAAATTATTTTGTGCCCTATTACAGTTTTAAATCATTTATAATAGATGTTAGAACTTTAAGTTTTGAACGATTTTTAATGGTTTTTTCGTGCATTATAATAATAATATTAGATCAAAATACAGCACGCCAGTACGTAATCGAGTCAATATATTTTATAATAATCTACTGCTGAGCCTTGGAGATGAAAATTGCATTTGAAGGTCCTATTCCTTATACTTCTCATATATAAGTTATGCACGTTAAAATATATTTCGGTGTAGATCCATTAAGGTCAATATAGGTTCTGTAATATACATTCCAAGTACCTGTATAATATACAGCTTATGGTATGCAAATATTGAAATTCAGGGAATTTTGAAATTCCTGCAGATGTTTTTTAGTACCTACCTATACTTATGAACTTATGCAAAGGACATATATATATATATATATATGTATATATATACACATAAAACTACCAAAATATATTTTTCAAATCATTCAAATATGGTAAAAGTATGCAAATTATTTACACTCGAAAATAAAAATTAATATCTAGAACACACGATATATGATATACCTAGGTACTTTCATACTTTTTACTTGCATTGGAAAGTATAATAATAATTAATACCTAGTCATATATATACGTCACATACATTATACATTATATTAACAATTCGTTATTAATGCCAATACATTTTAAATTAGGTACTGATGATGCCTAATGTAATAATACGAGTATAGCTAAACATATTATATACGTGTTGTTGAATTTTTACTTAAAATACTCAAAAATATTTACTTAAAATAATCTCAAAATTTGAAAAATAAAAAATAAAAATAATTAAGTCCTCCAAAATATGCAAAATAAACTTTATATACGAGTATGTACATAATATATAATTATTATTTCTATTCCATAATATATTTAATGAATTTTTGTCTTTAAGATAATCATATCAATCACTAAAACTTAAAAACAAAAAATACAAAATGCATCAAAATTGTAGCATAAAAAATTACATTTTCGAATTAACAAACATTTGCACTATCATGTGTAAGGAATATAATTGTATGCCAAAATACAATATAAGTACCTAACACTTATACCTAGTAAACTTTTACTTAGTCTATCTACTACCTAGTCTAGTTCAATAATTAGTTGGTAACAATAATTTTTTATAATATACATATTATGTATTTACAACTTGTATATTTTATACTAACGAGTAACTGTAATGCACTGTACACAAAGTATTAATATAAATGTTAAAAGGATATCCCTATTTTTAAATACCTATTTAAATAATATCTAACATACAAATGCAAATTATTTTTAAGTTATGTAAAATGTAGGTATGTATAAATTTAAACTTTAAAGGCATTTTTTTTCATATTGATTTTTAAAAAAATTGAGATACTTAACAATTATTATCATATACAGCAGTCGACAACACAAAATAATTAAACACACTCTAATGTCAAAAATACACAGGTAACGCAAAATAATAATACTTATTGTCATTATAATCCTCAAAACCATGGTCGTTTTCACTGGGGGATATAGGGGGATGGATCCCCTCCCATGACCTTTTTCCTTAATGCAATACATATCTGTACAACCTCATTGCAGTACCTACACATTCGATCTTTATGTCTAAAATAATGATAGTACATATATATTATGATATAATAACACAGCATGTAAGGGTCAGTGGCGGTTACCCGGGGGGAGGGGCGATAGGTGGACCTTTTTAAAAAAAAATTTTCGGTTGCATTATTTTAATATATATGATTATAGTCTATAATAAATTATTCAAAATAATAATTATGATTCCAATGTTTTGTCTTAAACTACTGACATTAGGGTAAATAACAAACAGTTATTATTTAACTATATACCTATAGTATGACCTGATTTTTAATGTCCGAAAAAATTTAAAAAATTAGATTTGACAAAATCGTTATTTTGCCATTCTTTTATCATTTTTTAGTAGTTTTTCTTTGCGCATTAAAAACCTATTGAGAAAATCGAAAAATGACTACTTTAAAGTACCAACTAAATGCAATTTTCTATCGAAAACCGGGTAACTTTGTAAAGATCGGAGTACTCTTTCTGATAGAAAATTTGTACCTATAGAGAATAATAAATAAACATCATTGTAAAACTACTAGCTCCCTCACTACGCTCAGAATTTAAAATACATTTTTTTCGTCGTTTTTTTAAATTTAGTTAAATTAACGCACGGCTAACATTATATTACATTTTTCACATCTTAAAATCTCATTTTACCCACTATTTGGAATTAAATACTTCAAAATTGATAATTTTGTTGAAAAAATTTAAATTACTATAAAAAAAAAACGTGACTACGGATTTTCGAGATTTTTCTAATTTAATTAGAGTAACGTATATTTAACATTTTCAAAAATATTGAAACATCAAGAATAACTTTTTATGCTAACGTACCTAAATAACTGTAGGTGAAATAACGTAATGTAAAAAAAACTGTATTGCCTATAATATTCCAAAATAGGTAATGAATAGGGAAGTATAGAATATATAGTATAGTACCTATATATAAGTATATAGTAGGAGGTTATAAAAACTAAATTAGACAAAATATACACAAAATCTAAAATTGCAAACAAAAATATTATTAATATTATAAAAGATAATTAATGTACAAATTATTGTATAAATAGTTCATAATAAATATTAATAATCGGCAATAAAATATTTTTAAATTGAGTAGTTTTGAGTTTGTTTTCTTAATCTTTGCTGTTTTTTATTTTTAAACGAAATTGGTCTGTCTTCAATATTTTTATCGTTAGAAGTTAGTAGAAAATACTCGTAATTTGATGATCGTTTCTTATGTACTTTATGCATAATATAGTGTGTTATTCCTGAGAATAAACCAGCTATTAATTTGATACTCTAATCAAAAGTTTGATATGATAAGTTCATTAGGAATTGTAACGAAAATTATATTCCAGAATACATATCTAGAAATCCTGATGCAATGGTACCAAAAGTTGTAAATCAACCCCACATATTTTGTAATCTGTTTTCAACTATTTTTCCAATTGTATCTTCATCTATTAAACATTGTAATCGCAATCCTTGGTCGACATAAGCATGGATTGTCTGGCAATATTTTTTGGGTCACTTGAATTTCTTGTGTTAGTAATATATGTTTTTGTAATGCTTCCATAGTGTCATGAGAGTAAATTCTTTCTATCATCTTGAGCTATTCCATACCATTCTGATTCCAATCGAAATGCAACTGATAGGAACTCATTACAATGTATTTGACTTCCATAAGATTGTAAAATATTGGTTTTTAGGGCCATAAAATAAGTTGTATTATTATAGAATACTGGCAATTTATTATAGCAGGCAGTCTGTTTAGCATAATATACATTAACAGGTCTGCATTTCAGTAGGTAAATTGCTTCTACAGTCTTAACAGCTGTGTATTCTGCAGATTATTAAATAACTTACCGAAATTAAGCACGATTTATAATTGCTTGTAAGAATGTCAGACCTTTGGAGAAGTTTTATTCTGAGTACTTCTTTTGTTTTCAGTGATAGTGATGCTTCACAATATCCGACCTCTAAGCTACTAAACGATGTTACATTAAGTTTAGGGCCACTAAAATTATATGCTATAAAACCTAGCACCTAATCATTAGATTTAATGTATTAATTTTTATGTACTTCTCGTATAGTAGTTACCTATATTGATAGTTAGCTAGTTTTTGCGTGTAAGTAAATATTTTATCGTATACTAAATTAATTATGGCCGATTTATTTGTGTTTGATATATTGAACGATTTTCAAATATCTGATATTATACAAAAATTTAAATGTTCATCATTTTTAAATTATTAAACAGGTACCTATAGGTATGTATAATATTCTATTATTATATAGTATTGCTAACTATAAAATTTAGGTAATTAATTAATGAAATTATATGAAAAACAATATAATTTATACATAGTTAGGTACCTATCTATTATCTGATTGTATTTATTGTACAAGTCAAAAATGTTTAATCTAATAAAAACACAAATATATAATTTTAAAACATAGGGGATATAGGTATCTACCTAATGTTATCCGATATTTTAAGATCGTTCAATATATAAATATATTATAGTAATAAAACAAATAAATCGGCCATAATTAATTTAATGCAATTAACCACTTAAACACGTAGAGCATAATTAATATTTATAATATTATAAAAAAGCGCAGTAAGTAGGTATAGACGAGTGAAGATAATCATGTGGATATGACGTAGGTACCACATGCCTTAGCACACGATCATTATTGTATTGCGGGCTTTGCGGTAGAACGCAGGCGTTCAAATTTCTAATGATAAAGCGGACGTATGACTATTTTTTAACTTATGATTGTTTGCAATTATTTCCATCAATTCAATAAAATATTTAAACTATATTTTTTGATTAATTTAACCAAACATTATACGAATATTAAATATATTAACACACTTTAGATTTTAACCTTTTTAGACGTATTGCTTGAACCTTATACTAAATATACACAATTTTTTTAAACAACTATTTTCTAAACTACAAAGAAATAAGTAATAATCAGCTTTTTTTTGCTTCACGGTTTAGTTATTCCTTATAAATTATAAAAAGTCAAAAAATGACCCGTTTAAATTTATCATCTTAACTAAATTTAGGTATACAATAAGTACATACCGAAATATGGATTAAAGTGTTCTAGTCGACATTTCACAAAAAAATAAAATTAATTTAATTGTATAATTAAAGCATCTGTATATTACAATGAAGAATGCTGTTTCGTGTGTCTATTGTTTTTATTTTTTTATTTTTATAAGACGCTTTAACTTGACTACCTACTGGATATTGGTATATTATACATTTATACAATTCATGTTTTAGTTGCTATCTTGGCAGTCTGACATTAGTATATAAAACTGTTTTGATGGTTGAAAGTGAATATATCCTACGTGTATTTAGACCAATAAGGTAATAAGCATATTTCTAGTAGTTAGTCCAAATTAAATTTTGAAAATTAATTTGACTTTTTATTCTATGTTTTGTAAGAATAACAGTTTAAATTAAATGATTTATTTGAAAAAAATAAAGTCATCTTATAATGAATTACAATATAATAAATAAACTCGAACTATTTTTCAAGTAAAATTTTAAATAAACATTTATGAGTTTAAATTTGTTTTTAAAAACAGCTAAACTATTTAAAGTATGCTTATTTACCATTATTTTTCACTTTACATAGCCAAAAATGTTTTTGAGCAGACTGTCGATGACTTGTGCATTTGCACATAAGAATATCTCATAATAATTTAATAAATACTAAACTCCTTAGAATAATAGACCGCTTTCAACCCTATGAAAAATCATGATGTCTATTAACGATTTTATATAAACTGTTTATCCATGAATAATGAATATATATATAATAAATATTATAATAATTAGTAAAATAAGAACATACAAAAACATCCGTGGACACTGGCATCGCTGTTTTTCCTCGCTGCACTCATCTATGTGTATTTCACCGATGTTTTTAATGGTAAACGTTTAATTTAATTCTATGTAAATATATTTATTTCATTATTTTACTAGTCTTTATTAATATTTATGAGTAGGTATTTGTTATTACTTTAAATATATTTATGTAAATAAATATAAACCGATCAATACTGCAAAACTTATAAAAATTTTATTAAAATCATTCTACATCATTCATTATATTATTACAGCTGAATAAAAAAAATTAGTTAAATAATTGATCGATGGATATAGATAGAAGTATATTTATTTAACTTTGAATGACGAATGTACTTTTTATGGTTTATATTCGTTATAGTAAAAACTTTTTTTTTTGCTGCAGTCTTGAACTCAATGATTGTTATATTTATTATTAGTTAACCACTTACAAATTACCTTAATAAATTAATTTTATTTTTATATATATTTAAAGGAATTATATGTACTTACATAGAAACAACGTAAAAACAAGTCAGACGATCTTACTACCATTTATAGAAATATGGTTACCATATATTCTACGTGTACAAAGTACGTAAAAATTTAAAAATAATTGTATGAGAATAATTTATGCATAAATGTCTTTTTTAATTATATAAAATGCACCGAGAATATGGAAACGAGGAAAATATGATTGTTCTGGATATATCGTAAAAACAATAATTGACAAAATGATGGAATGTCGGTCCATTTACAAATTGCATCTGAATTGCATTTAAACTCGTTAATTTGTTTAAAAAAAAAAAAACAACTGTAGAATATTTTAAATATAATGTGAAGTTAATTTCAGTATTATAAACATTATTAGAGTAGTTTGGATATTTACTTATATTTTTTGTACAATAAGATTTTTTTTATTATATTGTTTAAGTAACTTAGGTATTATTAATAAAATAAAACACAACCTATATTTTAAATTTCCGAAAAGTATTCGGATATTTTTTTAATTAATTTTATTGCTTAATATTTGTATTTAGTTAATTTCATTTCAGCTGTGTAATCTCTTAAAATTAGGTATTAATATTAATCAATGTTATTTTTTTAAAAACCAGTTGCTATTTGCAGGTACTAAAATATAATAAGCAATATTATTTATCACTATATAATGTTAGAACATTTTTTGTCATATTTTGTCAATTTTCACACTGTAGACAATATCTTGTTTACCTATTATTCAATTTACCACACGGTATTAGATGATTGTGTAGTTCATTATTATTTGATGAAGTAGATATTAAAAAATAATGGATTCTTTCTTATAAACAGCTAATTTAAAGTCCTTTTGTATATTTATTTCACTAAATAAATATTATAAACACTATAAAATTAATTTTAGAAACATTTTAATATATTTTTAAAATAAAACTAATAAGAGTTGCCTTTAAACAAAGGTTAATAGTTAATTAGGGTACATTGGAAAGGGTGAAAATTATGATGTTTTTAAAGCATTTTGTATCAAACGTTTCTTTATTATTTTGTCCCTAAGGCGGCGTCTCATATAGTATAGTATAGTCTTATACCTATCGTATGTATTAAAATACATACTTATTTGATTGAATTATGAACAATTAAAATTGTTCTGATGATTTATTATTTTCTTCTATTACTGATCGGCATAAGTTTTCACATCTCATCTCACTAGACTCAAAGTACAAAGATGCTATGTTTACTGCCGACCATGTGAATTTCAGTCCACTAGTCAGACCAAGAAATCTTGGTTACGAGAACCCTTCCTTCATCCCTACAGTATTACAAGAAAGGACTTCATTCTTCATCCTGTGTTTTTTTAGATACAGATATGCAATATAAAAAATGGTCATATCCTATATGACCTATATACCTTATATACTATACAAAAAGTCAGGGATAGAAAACGTTTTTAAAACAACATTTTTAAACGAAATTCAACTACAAAAATATTGAAAATCGAAAACAATAACGGAAAAAATAGAAAAACGAAATCGAAACGAACAAAAAAATACAAATTCTTAATAATAATTAATAATATTAATTTTCAATAGAACTGAAATTGCGTGTATAGAATATTAATTGTTGTTAAAAATATGTTCTTAAAAAGCTTTTAAAATTTAGATATAGGAGTTGATTTTTAAGTATTATCCTTTTTATTATAAATATTCAAATTATATTATAGTATAGAACATAACATTATAGATATCAGTTAGGTATACTTCTTGATTTAAATATTTAAATTTTATTTCCAATTTTTCGTTTTTTGTTTAGAATAAAAATTATATATCCGATGTATAAAATGTAATATTTTATATTTTGGCCTTTGGGTGGGTGTAAAAATATTAAATATATACAAATGGGATAATAATCTGTGGTATAGTTGGTTGTATATTATTTATTATTTGTTTATATTTTTTTTTATTATCTCATAAGTTTTTTATCATTCTCTTATTCTATAGCACAATTTAGAATTTTCAAAAATCTTTATTTTTTTAGTTTTTTTAATTGCTGTAACATCTTTGCTAGGTAATTTATATTTTAGCAAAATCCCTTTAATATCGTATCTAAATTATGGTTTTATATACATTTTAATAAAAATATTTAAGCTCTTTAAAATTCACTTATACATAAGGTTTAACAATATTAAAACACGTTTTCGCTTTCTATATATAACTTCTCTTCTACTTATCATAGATTCAAAATTTAAATATAATTTGATAGATGAGTAGGTATATTAACTATGGACGAACATAGAACGGTATGACTTGTAACGGTCAACTTCATACAATAGGGTGTGACTATATTTAGAGAATAAAAAAATGGGTCTTTTATTCAACCACCCCCCATGTTCTTCTTGAACAATCATTAAAAACTATTTCTATAGTTTTTTTTAGTTAAAATAACTTTTTCATATATTTTTTTAGGATGAAAAATTGGAAAATTTGACATTTTCAATCTCGAATTTTAGATGTTTAAATATACTTATTAAATATAACTATCTTAGTTTATGTTATCATCTTTTATTTAGTATAATTTTTTCTCTTTTATGATAATTTTCGATCAATCTCTGATCAGAAAGCCACAAGCAGTTTTTTAACAAATGTCGTGATTATACAACAATAAAAGTGGTATTGATATTAGAAAAATTTAGAATGATTTATTTTAAAAATTTTTAATTGTTATATTTTCATTATTCAAAAAAAGCCGGTCAGTAGGTTGTGGAAGCACTTCGCTCGTCGGGTGTCAGTATTGGTGGATGCACTTCGCTACTGGGCAGGGTGCTTTTGGTGGATGTATTGAATTTGAAAGCAATGATAAATCAT
>JAIPRL010005377.1:0-32505 GCA_025469235.1 Pemphigus obesinymphae | reverse complement strand
AACAACAATACATAATAATTTGTTCCATCTTTTTTTTTAATAAATTCCAGTACTGTATTTAAATTAATTATTCTTTATTTCTTATATTATTCTTGTTATTATTTGTTGTTAAACCATTATTTGGTCTATATAGTTGTTTGTATGTATACATTCATATGTAAATAAAATCCATATATATATATGTGTGTGTGTGTGTAGCCTGAACAATAAAAATAGGACGTCTAGTGGCCGTTTTTAGTATCTATAGGTACTAAATATATATATAATAAATACATATATAAACATATATGTGAGTGTGGTGTGGCCTGTACAACATAAATAGGACGTCCATCGGCCTGTTTGTAGGATATCCAATGACTTGTATGGGCTGCTAACAGGACCTAAAACTAATATAGCCTACAATGGTATTTTAATGACGGTCACAGGAGGTGGACATTCACCTGTCCATAGGACATTGAAGGGACATCCTTATTAGAGCCTGTGACCAACACAGGAATGGTCCGGGACGTTCCGTTGGTCTTAAAATGTAGGATGCGGGATGTCCATGGGATGGTTTTGTGCTATTAAGGTACCTACTTAGTTTACAAACATTGATGGAAAGTAAGACGAAAATAACAAAAAAAGACGATATTGGATTAATGAATACTATAAAAGTCGCGAAATAAGTAAGTAATTTATTGCTATAGGTATTTTATTTTTAACGGATTTTTACTTTTAAAAAGTATTAATTGTTTCAATATAGTATTTTAAATAGATACCTACTTAAAAAATAGTGAGCGTTAATCACACACATTTTATTTTATATCTAGTTTACATTTATCAAAACAATATAAATATACTATAATTATATTTATCTATACTAATATGGGAAAATATGTAACTGATAATTGATAATAACTGATGACTTAAAAAAAAAAATCAGAACATGTATAAACCACGGTTATACACAACTATTGGCTGTGGTATAAACAAACAAAATTAAAATACTGCAAAACCAACCACGCGCCGCGCAATTTCTCTTTTGGCGCGTGACACAAGACCGACTATCTTCGGTGAGCACCATAGATAAGAATCACCAGTCCCACGACGCGTCAACTATGACACTTCACGCGCCACGCGCCGTGAGATCCCGCCTTAAGATATTCGCGGACTTTGGTCTTTTGCTTATCGCTTGCGCACGCGTATCACAATATTGATGACACGCGACTTGATAATATTGCGATAATTCCACATTTACACGTCATTCTCACTTTCGTTGTCGTCTCTACGCTCAATATTCCTTACTTGCGTTTTATATAAATTGTTCTGTACTTCTGTGCTATCAAATAAATTAACGGCAGTGCTTCGTACCTACGTCTTATTTTGCCTTTGGATTTTAATTGTCGGTAAGTACAAAAATACTAAAATAATTTAACTCTGCAAAATTATACTATTACCTATTAATAATATATTAACTTAATTCCATCTAACTCATTTAATGATAAAATTGTACCAATTGTATAGTTCAATAAAAAAAAAAAATTAACATGGATACCGGCCGTAGAATTCGACCCTAATTGAATTTATATTAATTTAAATTGTTTATAGATATCTTATGTATTTATATACCTATATATTATATACATTTAATTTTAATTTTTCATCTGGGTAGCAGTGGCGTATTTACGGGGGGGGATTCGGGGGATAGATCCCCCCCCTTGCACTTCGACTTTTAATTTTTTTTATGGAAATATAGAGTGAAATGAAAAAATATATGCCTAAGGGGGGGGATAATTTATATTTCCATAAAAATAAAAATAAAAATCATAAAATGATATAATTCATAATACCTGTGTTACTATAGATAATAAAGAAATGGATTTCCATTCAATCGATTTATTTATAGAATATAGATAACAGCACACCCGCACCGTATTCGTGAACCGTATGATCACCTCGGTAACCTTATGATTAATTATTTCATCCCCCCCCCATAAATAATTTCTAAATACGCCGCTGCTGGGTAGTGACATCCATACAATATTTCACCATTAATTATAATTTCAGTTGCGCACACGAAGGGGTACAGGGGTGTCAGTCGACACCCCTATAATGGGTGGTGGGTGGTAGACTAATATTTTCTAATTTACAAAGTGGCCTGCCAATACTCTAATGCGCTGCCATAATATATAATTGTGCCGACCAAAATTTAGGTTTTTTTTTCTTGCTTTTTTACGTTTTTTTTTTAGAATTTTTTCCGTAGCATTAGATTGTGACAAATGGCTCGGTGAAATGTCGAAATTGCCCTGCTTAAATGCTCGCACACCTGAAAAAAAAATGAAATGACGCCTCTGTTGACACCCTTTGCAGAAAATGAGTGTGCTCCACTGTATAGTTTCATAATTTGTTCCAACCTCCGGTGGTAATGGTGTCCACCGGTAGATGGGTCGTGCGTCCCGGGAGGAACCGCAGGCCATTCAACCGTTACGCAGATCCGCTTGGTAACCACTCTCGTCCTGAAGGACAGCCCCTCCGAGTCCTACACCAACGTCGCCCGGCCACCCTACCCGTAGACCGTTCGACCAGGCGCCGCGAGGGGGCATCGATCGCTATTAACGTTGTTGATGGGGCATCCTCCCTCCCCGGAGTAGCTTTTTACATTACCTTAGGATGTCGACGCCGCGCCCAGCGTCTACCAGTTTCTGGTCTCTGCGCCAGTGGAACATTGGTATCCATAGCGTAGTGTAGGCGGGTGACGGGTTCTTATGGTGACCGCATGCCCGGGACTGTCCAAACGTTCAGTCACGTTGGCCGTCCGAAGACGTTGCCCATCTGGTACCACGAGGAGGTGTGACGATGAAACTACAGTCATATTGCTGTGGCTGTGGTTTCGCCAGATTATTATATCTATAGTAGCAGGTATAATATGTACCTATATTAGGTACCTACCATTATACACATACGAGTAAAGAAAATCTTAAGTAAAACATGCATTTTTTTAAATATCGAAAAACTCTTTTTACAATTTTTCTTCGTATAGTGTACTAGCATAATATCCTGTAGTCAGATTTTTGATTTTTGGCCCTTCCCTCGGAGAATATCGACTTTTGGGTCATGACAAAAATGTCATAATACCTATTGAAAAACTCCAAATACATTTTTTGTTCGTATGGTATACTAGAATAATATCCCGTAGTCAGATTTTCGATTTTCCCGATTTTACCCAAAAGCCAATATTTTCCAGGGAGACGGTCAAAAATCGGAAAAATCGAAAATCTGACTGAAGGATATTATTCTAGTACACAATATACGAAGAAAAATTGTATAGAATTTTTCGATATTTCAAAAAATGCATGTTTTACTTTACAATATTTTCTTTATGTGTATAATGGTAGGTACTAGGTACCCAATATACATATTATACTTCCTACTATAGCCTATAGTTATAATAATATAGGATATTCTTTGAGGGATGGGTCAAAAAATGCAATAATCATTCATCTGACTCCGGGATATTATTCCAGTACATTATACGAATAAAAAATGCATGTAGAGTTTTTTGATATTTCAACTTTTTTAAATACTGTAGGTATAATTTATATTAAACTCGTATTGAACAACAATATTATCAAGTGTAATATTATTTGTAGTATCGTATGCAATACCTTGTGATTTATACTTTGATATGAACTCGTATTATTTTCAATATTTTACAGTAATTGGTATACTTTAGTTAAATACCTATTGATAAATTTAAATTATTTTATTATATCTTAATTTCAAATTTGTAAGATTTTATTTTCATATTTAAATTTATATTATTATAATATGTTTCATCAAACAATAAATAAATCTACTAAACGACATAGGTTCTTAGTAGAAGTTGAGATAGTCGATTTTTATAGCGTAAATGAAATTTGATCCAATGTTAAATCTAGTCAATCCCATACAAATAATCAAGTGGTGGTAGTGCAGGTGCTTCCAGTAGTTGTAACGACACATATTTAAGAAGTATTTCTAGCACTTTAGGAGGTATTCCAGAGTTAGACATTAATTCAGATTTAAATTTACTTATACCAGTTATTAAAGATGAATTAGCATTAAATGTGTTATCTGATAGTAATAGTAGTGAATAGCACGAACTAAAATATCTTAGTTTGTGAGTGAATAGTGATGATGAAACTGCAGGCGACCCATTTGATTTTTTTTAATGATTACCAAAGTCTTATGATATAGGTACCTAATTGTTCAGCTGTTACATTTGATATAAGTAATAGGTAAGTATAGCTTTATCAGCATTGTTAACAATTTTGAAAACGCACAAGTGCCTTAATAAATTCCCTGTAGATGCTCGAACTATTCATAAACAAATTTATCTAAAGATGAACAAATAAAAATTCAAACAGTTCCTCCTGGGATTTATTATAATTTTTATATTTAAGTTATATAATTAATAAAATATGATAGGTATAATTAATAGTTTCCTATTAGATTATATGCATTTGGTATGTTTAGGAGTAATGAAAACAGTTATTTTTCTATAGCTATTTAATTTAAAAAGTGCATCTATATCAGTTCACTTACAAAGTAAAAATGTAACAATAATTTTTAAATCATCTTTTGTCACTTAAAAATCTTATAGTTTTACTTTTTTTTTTTATCAAATATTCAAATATAGTATTTTAGTTTTATAAAATGTGTTTAATAAAAATCACAGATTAAAATAGAATCTGAAGCCGGTCCCACACGACTGGTGTATTTGCCCCACATGCACCAGTTATATTACTTTAAACTTATTTATTTTACTTTAAAATTCCGTATCTGTATACTATAAGATAATAATAATATCATATATTATAATACACGGTGTGATTTTTTAAACATTCTTTTTAACCATGTATAATGCGTAAATTTGAATTTTTTCTTGTTCAATTTAAATTACTTACATTTTTGTAAAATAATTAATTTTACCCTATTTTTTATCTGTATGATTTTTTTAGTATTTTAGTTTTCTTGTAGTAGTATTATTAGTGCCTTAAATGTTACATGAAATATATTTCAAATTTGTTAATTATTCGCAGTTAAAAGTGGGGTGACCATGTTTAAAAAAAAATACTCTGTATATAGGTACATTACATATATGCATTATACGTATAAGAATATATGGAACGCTCATAACTATATGGGGACATTAGTCCCCTGGAATTTTTTTCCACTTTAAGTCTTCATTATATTATAGGTATAATATATATATATATATATATTCATATAATCTGTGGTTTAACCAACGGGCATAGTTGTGATAAGCGATAAGCTGATTAATAATTATAGAAATAATCGCCTGTAGAAACTCCAGTCATGACTGAAATCAGAAAAGTCTTCATTGACAGTGCTCACGTACACTAAAATCAACATGACTGCTGGCGTACTCTGTGCCATCTGCCACTCGACATGCATATAATTTTATATACGAGTGCCAATCTATATCTATTTATAATAATCAATGGTACTACTTACCTAATTACTCAACTGCATATTTTATTTCAATTTGGATCATGAAAATCTTGATTTTGATTAATTTTCATTATAATATTTTAAATTTTGTTTTGTAATCAAAAACTACTTATACTGTAACCAACGAAAAAGTAAGAAATTTATATATTTTTATACAATATATCAATGAAAATGCATGTTAAGGAAGGGATCATTAAATTTATATATAAAAGTTTTATATTGTTTTAATCATTGACATAGTTAATATGTCAATGGTTTTAATATACCTACCATCAGATATTTTTTTACTATATACAGACATTAGTCGTTTCAATTTTAAAGTAGGTACATAATTATATAGGTAAAATTATAGATATTAATTACAACAAAATAAATTAGGAACATTTATTTTGTATTTTATTTTTAATAACATAACAAGTCATTAAATTAGTGCCTAATTTATATATATATATATAAAACATTACTATAGTAAACTTTATATTAGAATTAGTATTTGTTCAAAAAAAACTGAATTTCGGCATTATTTAAAAATTTTGTTCTAGTAAATATATAATTTTGCCATGACGTGTAAAGAAGTAAACTACTATTCTGTCAAAAAAATGAAATCAAATTTTAAGGAAATGAATGACATGAGAAGGTAATTATTATTTTTACATACCTACATATCTATATATATAAATAAATGTAAATACTTAATTTTTAAATTTATATTACACAGTGGCGACTCGTGTGTAAGGGTGACGAGGCAATCACCCCCCCCCTCTAAAATTGTAACAAATTACTTTTTAATAAGTTAGATATTGATTTAACTATTAACAATTATTTATATTTATATTGTTATACATTTTCAAAATATTACCGAAAGTAAAAATTGTTTTCCATTGTTATGAAAACACCGAGGCAATCGGAGTTTAAATATATATATAGATAATAGCATTGAAATAGGTACCTATAATTCATCTGAGTGGTTAGCGCCGGGGCAACGTTGACAATCATCCGTCATCATTATATGCAAATCACGATCAAAATACAAAATTATAGGAAGGGAATTTGGTAATAACAGATTATATAAATATATTATATATAATTCATATAATCTGTGGTAATAATGTCACCACCGGAGCGATACGAATTATTGCCTGACATTTACCTAAGTGGACTGCAGAAAATACGGAATAAGTTGACGTGATTTACTGTGTGTTTGTGATGCCAAGGCCGTCCCGAGAAAATAATTAATTTTTTTTAGGAGGGGGGGGTGAAAATGTGAAAAAAATAATATAATGCTTCTCTTCAAAACATAAAATAAGCAAAAAAAAAAAAAAAGTAATTTACTTTTTTCTTATTTTGCAGACTAAAATCCTAATAATTTTTAGTTTACCCACTTAAAATTTCGAAAAATACTTCATTGCTGCTACTTTTTCTACTATTTGCCGACTACTTTCCGAAGTTGGAGGGTGGGACACTACCCCTCTTTTGTTACGGGCTTGTGTACATTTCTATATTCCTTTATTATTTATTTAATTTAGTTTTTTATTATTGGTTTATATCAGGGATAGGCAACTCAAAGTAATTCAAGGGCTAATTTTTAAAACTTAAAATGATTGCGGGCCAGATATAAAGTTGATTTTTATTATTATGTGAAGTAAATTAATTTATATATTATGCCTATAAACTAATATCTCTCCAAGTTTAATATTATGTGTTTTATTATTGATAATTTTTCCGAGATACAATTTAGGCTATTTACTATATTTGAAGTAAATCATAGTAAACTTTTCGATGATAAAAATGTCAAAAGACAGTCCGGGCCTGATAAAAAGGGACAGTGGGCCGGAGGTGGCCCCTCGGGCCATCAGTTGCCCATCCCTGGTGTATATTATATTATTATAAAATAGTAGATAAAAATTCAATATCATATTAACAGAAAATTGATATAAAACAACTTGGGAATACCTGTTTAATGAAAAAACATTTTGAATATAAAACATAGGTTTTATTATTTTGTAATTTTCGGTTTTTGTAAAACGTATTTTTATTTTTGTTTTTTTATATGATATTAATTTTGGTTTAATAAATACATGTTAAATTGGTACATAATTATTATTGTATTCTATAATTTTCAAAAATTAGTAGTTTTTAATCGACCTTCCACTTTCAAAGCCCACAGGCCCTCAACTGATATTACATATTCTAGTCTTTTAAAAAACATTTAAAATACTTCCAAAAGTGTATTCAAGGAATACCTAAGATGTACCTATATTCAAATGTTTAAATGTAAATGCACTTATTTTTTTAAGGTTTAAATTTTAATAAATCTACATTTGAGACATACACATATTTTATTTTATATTTATATAATATACTTTATATTATTTACATTAATATAACTTCAAGCTAATTAAATTATTAACAATTATTAAAAAAAAAAAAATTTACAATACTATAAAATATTTAAAACATTTTAAAATTTTAAAATATTAGTATTCAAATACATAGGTATATTTTGAATTTTTGAATACTTTACAAGATGGAGTATAATATAAATTATTGTATTTTGGTGGCAAGTTAAAAGCATTTTATGAAATATTTTATTGATTTTGACTATTTATCACATTTTATCTAACTAAATTAGATATTACAGTATTGAAGTAAAGTGACAATAAAATTCTTGGTATATAAACTCGCTAAAATGTATAATTTATTTCATATAATAGGATGTTCATATAAAAAGTAAAAAAAAAATATTACATTTTATAATTTGCATAGGTACATATTATTATTAAATTATTGTAGGTACGTAAATACGAAGCGTTATGTTTACTTATTTTCAGGGAACACATTTTGTGCGATCTCAATATTAAAATTGGAAGTAAAATTGTTTCTATTCATAAAATAGTACTAGCTTCCAGTAGTAAATACTTTAAAAAGATGTTTACAGGAAGTGTTACAAAATCAAATGTCGAGGAGATTACCATGGATGAAATGATTGCACCTAATGCATTTGAAGTTCTAATTGATTACATGTATACTTCAAATTTGAAGATCACTGAATATAACGTGCTGGTAAAATGTTATTAGAAATTTCTATAATGTTCAGTAATATATAAGTATGTAGTAGTATTAAGTATTAAGTATAGGTAATTACATAATATAATACTAGTTCATTGATATAGGTAATATAAAATATTTCGGACGAATGATCGAAAATCTGATTCTGGTTCTTTCATTGGATATAATATATTAGGTAGGGATATATAGGTATATTTTATTAAAAAATAATCACATACTTGTATCATATTTTAATGAAATTATGTAATTGATTATCATATTTTAATGTTTATACATTTAAACAATAAATAATATACATTAAAATTACTTTAAAAGTCTTGACCTACTCAAATTTGATGTCGAAAATAGGGGTAGGAATTAAAAAAAAATCTTTTACTGCTTATGCATATGAAAAATTGTTAAAAATTCAAGTTTGTTTAACTTAGAAGTATTTTAATATTTACCTAAATAATACCATAATACCTACATTTTCTTAAATATCACTGTACTTAATACTTATATATAATTTATGGTTTATTATTATATTTATTGATTTGTATATTAGGATCTACTAGTTGCATCAAAATACTTATTATTATTTGATATATATGAAGCATGCAAAAAGTTTTTGAAAGAAATAACAAATGTTAAAAATTGTTTATTATTTCAATCATTTGCACACAGAAACAATGAGAGTGAACTTCAAGAATTTTACTTACAATTTATTTTTGATAATTTTCTGTAAGTATTTTTATTTTATATATATACCTATATGAAATACTAATTATATTATGAATTAAGGTAATATAATAATTATTAAATGTGTATGAGAAGGGATTTGATGTATGTTATAGAAAATTAATTTCAGTTTACAGACTTTCAGAAAATGAAGTTTTAGGATATTCTATTCATCAATATTGAACCAATAGTATACATTTAATATTCAATAATTTTTTTTTATAACTCTTTCTAAAAAGTAATATCTACTTTTCTATAATATACATCCAAAATTTAAAAGTGGGGCAAGTAGAGAATGTAACTGTGGAAGCAAATCGTTCGTTGGATAGGATTCTGGTAAAGGGATACCTATATTCAATTTGAAAGAAATGATAAATTATTGTTTTTTATACACGGCTCTCAACTTTTTACTAAAAGATAATTTGTTAGTGACCTATAGGTATATACTAGATGATTAGTAGATTTTTGTGGTGTTATTTGAAATGTATCTATTTTGATTTATTATTGCAATTATATTTTTAACAATAATATAAGAAATTGATACATTTACTTGATTCTCACAGTTGTATGTAATGTTAAAGTAATTTAAGATTTACATTTCAATAATAATAATATACAATTCAAATGATATTACTAAATTATTTCACTAATTGAATATTTATTATATAATATATTTATTAATTTTGAATTATCATCTTACAACTATTTAAAATTCATATTTTTAATTTTAAAATAAAATAATACTTAATCAAAATCAATATTATAATTTGTTGTATTATTTTATGTACCTAAATAAATAGCACGTTGAACATATCAAATTTAATGTTATTAGGTTTTTGTATTTATTAATTTAATTTAAAAGTTAAGATGTACCTAATCACTAATAATTGATAATTGGAAAAAAAATTATGTAGAGAATAACAATAAAAATTTGAATTTATATTTAATGTATAATTAACAGTTTTAGTAAATACTAAGTTATGTATATCACACTTAGTTATAGTAAATACATATTATTAACAATATAATTAGGAATGTTACATACACAATCACATTTACCTATTAATAGGTTTATTCTTACTGTGTAATGTTAAAAATATTGTAGTCTGTTTGTCAGAAGATATTATAAGTAGCAGTATTAGTCATGCTTACACCCAATGTCCTCTCAGTGTTGTTTTTCGAATGCAATGAGTTATTATTGGTTTTAAATGAAATGAATCGGCTAAGAGTATCCTGTCTGATAAGCAAAGTGATTTCACCACCACTGATACTAAATGAATATTTTCAATATTCGAAGTTTGTTATATTGTATAATATATTAAATAAGGTAATTTTTTAAATCAAAATAGTAACCCGTTTAAGTTTAAAAGTTTGCAGAAAAAAAACTTATTAAAGAGATAACAGGGAAAGAAATACTATATATTTTAGTTACATAATGTTAGTAGTAAATTTCAGTAAATATTTATATTTAAAGTAAACGGTATAAGTATATTAATATGTTCTTTAGTGATTATATAATTGGAGATAGTTTAATAACTATTTAAATTAATAATTTTTCAGAGAAGTAGTAAAGTCTGAACATTATTTGAAACTGACATTTGATCAAATTAAAAAAATAATTGAAAGTGACCATTTATATGCAAAAGAAGAAAAAGTAAAGTTATATATAAAAATTATGTATTTTAAGAAATCTTAGTATTAAGAATTGAACATTTAATATAAGGTTAATTGTACGCCACTCTATAAGTATATTTAGAGTTTATACTTTAAATATATAATTTTAATCATCATCATCATCATCACTGGCGTTTATAACTCTATTAGAGTTTTTGCCGCCAACACTATGTCCCTCCATTTCTCTCTATCTTGGATAATTTCCTTCCATTCTTTTACTCCCATCGTTTTAAGATCCTCTTCTACTAGGTATGTCAAGCCATCTCTTCCTTGGTCTGCCTCTAGGTCTCTTCCCTTCTGGTTTCCATTCCATCACTGCCCTAATGGTTTCTTCTTTGCTTCTTCTCATTATGTGCCCAAACCACTGTAACCTTTGTCCTTTTATATAACTAGTGACTGGTGCTAGGCCCAGTTCTTCCTGTAGTTCCTTATTGAACTTTCTTCTCCACTCATTTGTTCTTGCGTCGCGGACTGGTCCACATATCATTCTCCATATTTTGTTTTCGAAGGTTCTAAGTCTTCTTTTCTTCACGCTTGTTGTTGTCCATACTTCGCAACCATAAGTGAGAGTAGGCTTTATTATTGCTGTGTATAACCTTAATTTTGTCTTCTTAGACAGCGCTTTAGACTTAAGGAATTTTGACAGTGCAAAAGAGACTCTTTCTGCCTTTGCTATCCTCGCACTTATCTCCCGTGACCAATCATTTTTTGTACTAAGTAGCGCTCCTAAATATTGGAATTCTTCCACTTTTTCGAAAGTTATTGATTCAAATACGTCTTGTGGTGGGTCATTGTCGAGAATCTCTAAAATTTTTGTTTTTTCCACATTAATCTGTAACCCTACTTTTGCTGCGGCGTTTTCGAGAGCCATCGTTAGATCAAAAGCATCCTCTAGTAATTCACCAAGGATGTGTAAATCATCCGCAAAACCTAGAATCTTCACTCGATGTTCATTGACCGCTACCCCACTTCCTGCAATTTGCATCATTCTTACCGCTTTTTCAAGTGCTGAGTTAAACAGTAGCGGGGATAGTGCATCACCTTGTTTAAGGCCAGTTTCTAGTGTGAAGGCGTCAGATAGTATCCTATCTACCCTTATTTGGTATTTTGTCCCTTCCATGCACATTTTGGTGAGTGATATAAGTTTATTAGGTATTCCAAATTCTTCCATAATATTTTACAGGCTCTCTCTATGAATGCTGTCATATGCTTTTCTAAAATCCACAAATATCATATTTCTTCTCAATGATTTGTCCAATTATTGAAAGCTGTTTTACTGTCGATTTTCCTTTGCGGAACCCGCATTGGTATTCACCTAGGCACTCTTCTGCATATGGTATTAATCGGCTCAGTAACACTTTGGAAAAAACTTTGTATGCCGTATTTAACAGGGATATACCTCTATAATTAGAACAATCCGTTTTGTCACCCTTCTTATGTAGAGGTATGATTATGGCCTCCTTCCAACTTCTAGGCATCTGCTCTTCACGCCACGTCTTCTGACAGACTTTAAATATAAAATACCGTGTTTCTTTCCCGCTATATTTTATCAGTTCTGCTTGGATGTTGTCTGATCCGGGAGCCTTCCAATTTTTGAGGCTGTCTATTGCTTTATCAGTTTCATCCTGGGTTATATTGTTTGTCAAAGGTTCCGCTTTTTGAAATACTGTCTTCCCTACAGGGTTTGCTGGTATATCACTATTGAGTAACTCTATAAAATATTCTCTCCATCTTTCAGCCTTCTTTTCGGGTTCAATAATAATACACCCCTCTGTACTTTTAATCGCTTTTAGACTTGGATTGAAGTGTTGATGTTTTTTGATGGTCCTGAAGAAATTTCTTGCGTTGCCATAGGAACGATTTCTTTCTGCTTCCTCTAATATTCCATTGAGAAATTTCCTTTTTTCCCTTTGAATTATATGTTTGCACTTTCTACGTTCTATTTCGTATTTCTCCTTTGTGATTTGATCTTGCAACATCAGAAAACGATCTCTCGATAATTTCCGCTTTTCAACCGCTTTCCGACACACTTCATTAAATCATTCATTCTTTTTTTTCTTCATTAAACCAATTTCTTGTTCTGCAGTCTCCATAAGAATTTTATTGACTTTGTTCCAGTCCGCGTCTATATCTTGTAAGTTGAGGTTGAGGTATTTAATATTTTTGTCCATTTTTTCCATAAATTTTCGTTGGACTTCTGGGTCTTTAATTGCCCCTACGTTGAGGTTTGTCTCCCTTTTTTCCCTCAGTTTTTTATGACCCAATAAGTTAATTCTTAGGGTTGCTAGTACCAGGAAATGGTCAGTATCACAGTCAGCCCCCCTAAAGCTTCTTACATCAATGATACAGGACCTGAAGCGCTTTTGTATTAGTACATGATCAATCTGATTAGCTGTCTTACCATCTGGTGACTTCCAAGTTATCTTGTGTATATCTTTATGAGGGAAGGTTGTACTACTTATAATCATGTCCTAGGATGCTGCAAATGATATGACCCTCAGCCCATTGTCATTGCTAGTGTCATGAACGCTTTCACTTCCTATGATTGGTAGGAAGTGTTTTTCCTTTCCACATTTGGCGTTCAGATCTCCTAAAACAATTTTTATAACGTTTCCTGGCAGCCTTTCATATGTTGTATCCAGATCTTCATAGAAAGCATCCTTAATGTGGTCCTCACTTGTGTCCCGTAGGGGCATGTACATATATTAATATAAGATCTATTGGTCTGCTTTTTATTCTCATCACTGCTATCCTTTCCGAAATTGGTCTAAATTCTTTAATATGTGGTATTATCGATTTGTGCACAGCGAAGCCACTCCCAAAGCTGTGTCTGTCTACCATTCCTGAGAAGTATATTTCATAATTTTTTACTGTTACTTGTCCTGTTCCCTTCCACCTTATTTCCTGTAGAGCTGCTACTTAACTTTATATGTCCCTAATACCTCCACCAGATTCTGGCATGCACCACTCCTATATAGGCTTAGTATATTCCAAGTCGCTATCTTAAAATCAACCTTCCGATTTCCGTGTCCAAATTTGAAACCGTTTCTCTGTGTCCGAGGCTTATTTTGTGTTGGTAACATAACAATAAAAATTTTCTTAGACAGGGTTGTCAAACCTGTGCTAAACCCCCAACCTGGAGGACCAGACTACCCCAGCCAGTTAAGGCCAGGGAAGGGCTACTGCAATGTACTGTTGTACATTGGGTGCAATGTACTGTTGTACATTGGGCGATGGGCGCGCCGCTTTTCCTACGCCAACATATAATTTTAATAGTTATATAAATTGAAAATATAATGTACAATGTACAGTTATTGATAATATATACTTATTGTATATAATACCGATATACCTATTACCCTAATCATTTTATAGAAACAAATAGTTTATCATTATTTTCAAATTTGATTTATTCATTACCAGTATACAGTATAATTAGGTATATATAAATATAATAGCATTTATAGAAAACTATTTATGTAGGAATATTTATTCCTCAATAATATGAAAATTGTTCTAAATTCTTTTATTAAAAAAAAAAAAAAAAAAATGGCTTTCTTGAGTAATATTCGTGAATTTTCCAAACTCTGCAAAATAGTATTATGTATCTAAAAATGATTAACAAATGTATAATTTACTCATTATATTTAATTTTACTTATAGTAATAGTAATAGTAGTAGTATAGTTTTACTTTTAGTTATACTATTAAATAACATTTTTAGATATATGAAGCTGTTATTTTATGGGTAAATCATGATGAGAAAAATCGTTCTATATTGTTGCCAGAATTATTACAATTGGTTCGACTTCCATCAATACCAATGAAATATTTAATAGGTATTAATAATGAACAAAAGCTTATTAAATCAAACTCAAAATGTAAGTAATATTATACTAATAGCCTATAACAGTATAAACTAATATTTTGATGTCATGGGCACCCGTATCATTAGTGTAGTATATCTACATGTGATAGGTCCAGTCACAGCAGTGAGGACAAAAATAATATAGAAATTAAAATTCATGCTATAATTAATACGAGGGTATCTCACCTGGCCTTGAATGTTTTACGCATAGAAAAACTATTTTAAAACGTCATATTAAATGTGAGGAAATTTAAAAAATATGAAAATAATGGTAAATTATTAAAAATTGGAAAATAAATACCTCACTACACTTAGTTTATATTTATATTTGATTTTGAACCTAAATTAATAAGAAGACAATATTTTATCAGAGGCAGAAGCCCATTGGAATGACGGACCATTTCATTCACAATTATTATATCTAAACTACTTAATTTTTTGGTAATAAGTTTGGGTTTTTGGATAAAATATACTTTCATTTTATTGACATTGTCACATTTACTAAAGGAAAGATTATCCATATGACATCAAATAGAATGTTTATTATTTGTGTTGAATTTTAATGCTTTATGTATAGGTACCTAGTACGAAAACAAATAATCATATGTACCTATTACAGTAAAATTGTTTGCAACTGGTATAGAACGTTTTACTTTTTATAAACTATAACACTGAGAACAAAAACTGGAATAAATAAATATTTTTAAAATTTTTAACTTTCTAATTAATTGTTTATCTTTAATCGGAAATTTGTCTTCTAATTGAATTAAAAATTTAAACTTAATATTTAAAAAACGAACATTCAAAGCTCCCTCTCAAATTACCCGCAAATCAGCATTGTGACTTCACTAAAAAATCGACTGTTTGAACCATTTAAAAATTTTCCCCTCACATACAGATTTTTGGGTATCATTTTTGAATAGTCAAAGAAGCATTTAAGCCAATAAAAAAAAATATTTAAAAAAATCTAAAAGGTAGAATCAGATAAAATAATGAGTATGACGCCATACCCTTAAGTCCCCTCGCACTTTAACAACCAGTAGTTTATCGATTAAATTAATATCTATATTGAATAATAATGTAAAGTATTAGTTTGTTACATATATTTTTATTAATTCCATTGCTTTCAGAAAATGTATTCAACAATTAGTAATGTAAAACTATCACACTGTTATAACTGACTGTACCTATATTTTACTTAAATATTTTAAAACGTATTTATGAAACTAATTATTTACTATCGTAATTTCAACATTATAATAAACAACAAATAATCTAGTTTTTCATTAGGTAATAGAATATAAAATGAAAATTCATAATTAATAATATTCTGGTTTGATTATTTATGAAATATTAATTACAATAATTTTTAATCAATAATATTCTAGACACTTCGGTATTTAGTAAACTAGAATTTCTTTATAAAATCTAATATTTTTTAAAGTATTAATTTATATTATTATAACTTATAACCCCGGCTTAAAAACACTAAAAAAAAAAAAAATATTTTAGAATTGGTAACTTTAATATTGATAAACTGTTAATTTTTTATCGGTTTAATAGAAATTCCTACTTTTCATAATTAGTTATCAGATTAATACTACTTTTTGGTGTAAAAATATTTCCAACATATTAGAATAATTGTTCAAAATATTAATAAACTTTTTAAATACCTTTGTGAAACTTATGATTACTTGTGTTTACATTTTTGGAGTTCAAAAATATCTGTGAGATCTATCATTAGAGAATTTTCTGTATTGTATTATAATTTTGTCATGATAACTACCATGCATCTGGAACCATCTGAGAAATAAGAAAATACTTGGTAAGAAACTGTACTTAGTAAAACCTCAATTATATGAATATTAGTAGAAATTAGTAAGGTATGTTATATTATAAATTTAGTTTTATTATACCAGCATTAGAGAAGTAACTGTCAAAATGTCAAATGTAAAATTAGTAAACTGTTCAATAACAATGAATTGAATTCCAATAACACTATAGGTATCTATAATAAATATTGAAGATTAAATCATTCTAAACATAAATTCCAAGTATTAAATGGATATAAAAAACTTAAATCTTGATTTTTTTTGCATTTCTTATTTTTTTAAAAGAATGCTTTTTTCTGTTACCTACTTTCAACGTAAGAATTTGGTTTTGTTATGAAATCTCATAAAATGATTACTGGTGTATTTTAATATCCAACATGTAAATTTTGAATACTAGTAACCGATACAGCTTCTTAAATTAAAAACTGTAAAACTATGAATCGGTTTTCTATTATCAAAAAGTATATTAGATTCTAATTATAACTATTCTATTTTGATGAATAATTATTATTCAATTTTCATTTATAGGTATGGAGATATTAGATAATGCAATTAAAATTCAAATATGTATACGTGATGGAATCAGAAATCAACCGCCTTCTATTTGTAATTACAACCCTCGAGCACCTCAAGTAATATATTTTCTATTATAATAATATAACTTACTATGTGATTTAGAGTAAAAAATATTTAAAATTAGGCATTGTATCATTATACACTTTTTCTCAAATTTAAAAATGCTTATACTATATTTACTCTGCTATAGGTTTAACTATATTTAATTATTTACATAAATTATAAGTACAAAAATCAGAAAAATAACATATAAGAAATTGTAATAGGATAATGAATGAAAGAACAAGTAATAAATATTAATAAGGTACAGACTGCCGACATGTTTGAATTCATAAATAGCATAGAAAGAAAGAAGGATATTATGGCCCCCGACAGCAGTAGACCGTCCCTATCACTGAGTCTGGTGGTATTGTGGCCAATAATTTAAATAATTAAATATATAAGACATATCAATTATTTACATAATTTTTCACAAAGATCAATTTAATTATATGTGGTCGTGTGTTTCTATGGCAGTTAATAGTAACATTTGATATTAATCTCTCGTCTGAATGAATGCTGAAAATGATAGTGAATGCTTGTATGGACGGAAAATCAATATAAATATATATTTAACACAAAATAAAATGTGTATTGATATTTTATTTCATACATTATAGAATTTCAATGATGATAACTGAATCTGAGCAATGTAACTTGTAATTGCAATGCATTTGGTATTTTCTGTGAACAAGTTTTCTACCAGAAAACTTGGTCAAATCGTTACATGTATATTCATTTTCTAATATGTCATCAGGAAGGTTTATAGTGATCTATCAATTTTTCAAATTTCTCTAAATGCGTAAAAAAAACTACCTTAATAATGTCGAAAAATAGCTTATTTCCTGATATTTTCAAAAATAATGATTCTATAATATGAAAACAAATCAACACTCAACACAAATGACTGGTATTCATTACATTGATTTCAAATTTAATAAATCCACTACCAGTATTCTAATCATTCAATGAAATACCTTTTTTTTCATTATTTATGCATTTGACTAAATTACTTATTTTACTATATACCTACCAATGATAGATATATAGTGATTTTTCAATTTCAATCATATTAGTATTATCATTTTAAAAAACACAAACTAAAAGAAAATAATAAATGACTATAATACTTGCATCATCGAGCAAATTGTTTGTAAATATTTGCCCACAAAAAAGAAATGTGGTGTCACCCCTGATTACACTGTTAATATATTTAATTTTTTTTAGGTATTTATTATACTACATTGTAAGAAATCAAAAAGTTCAACCCTACAATGGTATAACGTTTTAAAAAAAAAATTACATCTTACTACTTTGACATGGAATGATCCAATGAACACAAGTATCATATTAAACAATGGTCGAATTTTTCATCTGGAACTAAATCAGGAACGGTAATTATTGTCATTTAATTATTCATTTTAGATCCTTTTATTAACATATTAAGTCGCAGGCACTAAAACTGGCGTGTGACTGTCCCGATCCTAGTGGCGAAATTCTGTTAGGAGTACCATAGATTAAGAATACTTAATCTTTGGGGGTACTCATCATATCAGTACATCCAAATTGACACGCTTTTTCAAAATAACACTATTAGTTTAAACATGTTATTATAAAATATACCTAGTACATGCAAACATAAAAACAAAACTTATTGTTAGGTATACATTTTTTTTAAAATTAAAATTTGTTGCATTATTAAATGTTTCATTTTTACAAAATAATTTACAATAGACGTGCACACGGTGACACATATCGCATATTGAGAACACCTGGCTGCTGGTGGGATGTAACTCGCGGTAGGTAACAGTCATATGTAGGTACTGGTCTAACCATAAAATCAATGGCGTAGGGAAGGCATCAAGGTATTTTGTGTTAAATTCATGCCGAGTTCACAGGATAGATAAAAAGTGAGATTAAGTATGTGTAATGAAGGAAAATGATCAGGAAGAATCGGGGAGTTAGAAGAAGTACTGATGAGTAGAAATGTGAATATTTGTTGTGTGCAAAAAACAAAAGTTAAAAGAAGAAAATTGATGAGGTGTTTAAAATCATATATTCAAGAAAGACTAGCACAATGAATGGTGTAGATGAAGAAGTTAAAGGATGTGTAGTAGATGTAGTCAAAAATATTTATAGAGTAGTTATGGTAAAAAGTATATTAAAAGATTAGGTACCTATTGAATATAATTAATGCAAATGCTCCATAAGTGGGATATGAAGAGAGTCAAAAGTGGCAAAAAGTGGATTAGGTAATGCAAGGCATATCTATAGTTGAGGATATATTGATCAGGGGAAAGGATATGAATGGCTAATGGGCAGTGATAGAAGATATAATAGTAGAATCCATGGAAGGTATGGATTTGAAAAAAGGAATGAGGCAAGATAGAGATTAATTGATTTTGCGTCAGCGTATAAATTAGCGAGTATGAATATTTTTTTTATGATGAGAAATGAGTAGTATGATTTTTTATATGCGTTAGTAATGAGTTTTGTTTAAATAACGTATAGTTTATAATTTATATTGATGAATATTTTTGATTCGGAATTAAATTCTACAGGACTAATACATTTTCTAAAATATTCAATGGAGATTCAAAGCAATGGGAGAGTACCAGCTTTTCTCATTTTAATCATGATCATTACCCAAAAATTGTACAATTTGAGGACCGTGTTTATGTAGTAAGTAGCATGCAATTCTGTACCTATGACTATAGTAATATAATTTATAAATATTTAATCACTAATTACAATATTTTATCAAAAATAATTACACAAAGGATAAAAATGAATTTTAAAGTGATTTTGGTGTTATGACACTTTTAGAAAATTTGTAGACAACAATCAGTGGTGTATTTCATAAAAAAAAAAATCAAGGGTTGATGTAATTGTAAACCATTGATTAGTGTTCAATTGGACAAATTTCTTTATTATTATTTAAATATTGATCCAAATATTGACATTATTTTTGTCAAAAATTGTTTATTATAAAAGTTTTAGATTCTGAGCGTAGCGAACGTATTAGTATTTGCAATGTGTCATTAAAAAAAAAAAAAAAATTTTATGTACGAGTACCTATAGGTATATGCTATATATTATGTATATTTTTCGGATAGATTAACTGAAGTATGAGTTTTTGGGTGTATTTTTCTGATAGCAAATAATTGGTAATTTTTTGATATATCCTAATATTTATTAGTGCAATGATAAACTACCGATATTTATGAAAAATTGTTTTAAATTTGAAAATAATAATGTCAGATACTTGAAGTTTACATTATTATTTACTATAGCATTTTATTGTTGTGGTTGAAATATCAAAATCTTTGTTTACTGTTTTTCAGTAATTAATTAATTCTTAAAATGAGAATTTTCAATTTTCTCAAGTTATTTTCTTAAACGAAAAGCAAAACTATTGTAAATAACGGAAAATGTTAATAAATCAGAAAATAATACTATACCGATCTTCACTCATAATCTAAAATTATTACCTATAATAAATTATTTTTGTTAAAATAATTATTAACGTATAGCTCAAAGTTTTAAAAAAAATATACAAAATTATAGAAAGGGTCTGATAGCTGATGGGTTTGTATCTGAAATGATTCTAATGTTATAATAATTTAATATTTATTTTAATATCTGATGCAAATCTAATTTTTATTGATTAATATGAATGTAATTATATAATAATATTACAGTGAAAAATACTTATTTTTTTTTAGTTTTCAATAATAGGTGTTGAGTACTATGATATTCTAAATAAATCATGGTATAAAGTTAACTTTCAATTACCAATATCCGGTATGTTCTACATGAAACTTGCAGTAGTGTCTAATCAAATTTATATAGTAAGTGAAAATTGTATTATAGTTCCTGCTTTATAGCCATATATAGAAGGAGGGTTAGTGTGTTAAATATCTCGCCTCATATTTATACTGTTTACGAAATATACCAATATTAAAATATTAGCACTGTTAAATTAAAATTAGATAAACTACTAAAATTATATAGTATAACATAATTTTTTAATACGACAAAAAATTATTAAATTATCTCCCCAAGACACAAACCGGAAAATTTGTTAAAATAGAGTATATATGTATACACTATACATACAAAAACTATAAAGGTTAAATTTGAATTTTATTTTGTGTTTTATTATTTATTAATTAATTAAGGTATATTAAAAAAAAACATTTTCCATATATTTAGGAGGTGTTTCTAATTATGTTTTGGTTTTACAAAATTGTATGAAAAGAATTAGGTTGTATATACATAAGTATTCACTTATGGGGAACACGGATTTAGGATAATGTCTATTGAGGACAGATTCCCTTACAGGTTAGTGGGTTAGGTTAGTGGGTAAAATAGTTGGTGGTGCACATTTATAAAATATTATATAATAGTCAATAATATGAATCAAATAAAGCAAAACCAATATTGTACTTATTTTACATACCTACTAGTTTCCTTGGAAAACATGGAAAACAAATTTATTAGTTACTTCGCAACCATAGATCCAATATTTTTTTTCGTACGCATGCGCAAATTAATCACATTTCATTGGACACCATCGTAAATAATGGCAAACTGCTAATATTATTTTTAACAACTACTAATACTATTGCTATTTAAAAATAGCAGTAGAAAATAGCAGCCATTGCTATTTTGCTAAAATATGTTAAAACAGCTAATTTTTTTAAACAGTAGTTACTACTGACAGTAACTGTGAAATAACAGCGACTTCTATGCATGATTGTATATAGTTTAGGTACTGCTATCTACAACTGAGCTGCTAACTTACCTATTATTTTGAGCACAATTATAGTTAGGTAGGAAGGACAACTGGTATACTGACCCTACCTTTAAATTAATATTTTGTATTATTATAATATTATGATAATACTAATTTTAAATTATTGCCATTGGGCATAAATCATAATAATTAATATTATGTTTTAATTCTAGTATTTACCATTGTTAAATATTGTCATTGAAATAACCATAGATAGTAGATACATTTTATAATAATTATAATTTAAATCAGCAGCAGACTGTAGAAATAATATAAAAGTTGTATTCAGCAAATATTGTATAACACAAGTTTATAGGTTAACAATAATATTATAATAGCTGCTATGAGTCACAGTGTAGGAGCGCAAGCTAAAATAAAATAATATAGAATAGCCAAATAGCAGTCATTGCTTTTTTGATTACTGATTAGCAACCTGCTATTGCTATTGAAAAATAGCAATGCCATTTTCACTGCTTCTGCTATTTAGTACCATCACTAGCGCCACTAAATATTCGTCTTAGAAGTCACTGCGTTGTGCCGTTCAATGCTGTTGTTAATTGTAACAACTGCAATCTATGCTTTAGTTGCGACATAAGTTGGTAACTCATATAATAGTGTATATGTTCACTGTACCTATAGACTATAGACTCATTAAGCAAGGTAGTAACATATATCCTTAATGTCACTATGATCTATAAACCATATGTATTATAATATTTTGGATTTTTCAAAATTATAGGTGGTGCACAATAGCACAAGCCGCCGCTGAGTTTAATACAACTGGAATATTTTTGTCAATGTAGTTTAATAATTATTAAAATGTTAGGTGTTAAGAAAAGTAAAACATAACATCTGTACTTTATTATTATTATTACAACATTTTTGTACTCTCAAATTAAATTACCTACCATAAATGTATAATCTAAATGTGATAGGAATAGAATATCCACTGTATTAATGATATCATGTAGGTACCTATATTAGTATAACCGTGCATGTTTTATAATTTAAATTGTTTTCAAGTATTTTTACATGAAAAATACATTTTATTTTAGATTTCCGAAGAAAAATGCATGTGTTATGATCCAAAAACGGACGTTGGCAGATTAATCCATTCTATAAGTAGAAAAAAATGTGAATTTGCACTATGTTCATTAAATAATCAATTGTATTTAAATGGTGGCCTAGTTGAAAGCGATGATGAATATAGTGACTGTACTGAAGATGTTGAAAAATATGATTCAGAAAGTGACACTTGGATTATCATTAACCAAATGAACACTTGGAGATATTCATCAGGTAAAAATGTTATAAAAATATATTTGTAATCCATTCCAGATAAATGATAATGTTTATTATGTAAAAATAAAAATAAAAATTGTACAATTTTGCTGACAGTCGCTGTACAATGAAAACTGGTTAATTATTATACCTAACAAAAATGATTCTCTGAAATATATTTATTTTTTTTATTTTCTATTCGGATTTCTAATATATTATGACTAGGGCTAGGATTTCTATGCAATAAAAAATTGTAAAATATGCATTTTATTTACCAAAATATGCAGGGCTTGAAACCGTAAAAAATATTTCGGTTTTGATTTCGATTTCGATTACCGATTTTTCATTTTTTTCGATTTCGATTTGAAATACCGGTTTCAAAATATTTTGATTTCGGGTTTGACTTTGTATACCGGTATTTTATATTTTCGATTTCGATTTCGATTTGAAATACCGGTTTCAAAATATTTCGTTTTCGGTTTTTGACTTTGTATACCGGTATTTTACGTCTGACCAAGATAAGATTAGATAGGTAGTATATTTACGATAATTCGACAAATAACCCAATAATTATAGATGTTCATTAAATAAATACCATTTAAAATTAACAAGATTCTCAAAATTTTATATATATGCAATTATATGCATTATGTTCAAAATATGCAAAAATTGCAAAAAAAAAATTGTTCTGTTTGATTGAAAATAAGCCAAATCGTGGACATATCTGACAACCAATCAATTTGGACTTAAGGAAAAAAACATGCAAATGCCTAGAAATCCTAGTCCTAATTATGACTCTTATGCTGTTTAAAATACATATATATATATATATATATATACTACCCTCATAAGCTAAAATGCCGTAAGTCCAAAAAAAACGTTTTCGAGAAAAACGAGTTTTTAGTTTACACATTTTCAAACAATCATACGACCTCGTGCATTATACTTTTCATGGCATTTTAAGTGTTTATTTATGTAATTTTTCCTTAAAAATTCAATGAAATCAAATTCAGCCGGTTAAAATGCATTTTTCAATAATAAAACTTACTTTTTACATTTATCCTTAGTATTTTTATGAATTATAGATATCTTCTTCATAGAGAAGAATGCCGTATGTCATATGAATGTGATATTTTAAGTTTAAATGTACTATAAAATATCATTTTTAACATATTTTATTAGTTACGTACTTATTGAAATGTATTCATATTTATATAGCGGATATTTTTATAGTTTAAATAAAATATGTAAATACATAAAAACACATTTCTATATAAAATTGTTATTATTAAAAGTTATTTTATCAAAGTAAATTCATAGTAATTTATATTTTAATTACTAACATATTAAAATTAATTCACATTTAAACAACGCATGTACGGATATTTTTACAATTTAAACAAAATATATTTATACATAAAATCATATTTTAGATTTAAATAGTTAATAATAGTTATAATTTAATTAAATAAAATAAAAATAGTTAGATAGCTTTACTGACAAATTGGAATATTTTCCCAAAAAGTTTTACGATTAGGAGGGATGACTTGAGATAAATTTTGGAGGATACTATCTCGTTTTTCTTTCAGAATCCTAAGTGGTTTATCCATTGATATCAGGTGAGACATTCCGTTAACCTTCATCGCATTTTTCATAAGAAAATCTAATTCTGCATATTCTTGATCGAAATTACTTTTTGTATACAATATGAATTTCCTACGTTTGACTTGAATCGATACTACGTCTTTTAGCAAAATACGATTTGTTGATTTTTTTAATTTTTCCTGAGCCTTATAATCTTTCCAGTTAAAAAAATCTGAATAATCCATTTTCTTTAAAAAAAACTTTCGATTTGTTTGCATTACCAACAGAAATTGAAAAATCTTCAAAATCATACGTTTTTTTTTTTGCCGTTTAAATGATAGCTCAACTTGGTGGTAAAAACTGTCTGCGGACATAAACGTATGACCTGACTCAAAATAATTTAAAATAATTTGTTTAGCACAGATTTTGTCAGAATTTACAATGTAAATAAGAAAACTGAACAAATACCAATTTTTATTTTGACTGCTATACAATTGTCAAGCCATATTTTCATCAGGCAAAAAAAATTTCAAACTAATCTGTTTCTTTAAAGTATTATTACTTCAACGTTTTTTTATGTCAAAACCTCAAAACGTTCGCAAATATTTAAAACATGTTTTTCTTTCTATTGAACTCATATCCCAATATTGTTCATTTATATGAATTCTTCGGTTTTCTGTTATATTTTGTACACATTTATATCTACATTTATTGGTTTCACATCCGGGTAAAATATAATGTTTATTTTTCAAAAGTTGTATTTAATTTTCCTTTCGTATTTTAAGACAATTATTGTACTCTTTACGTTTTCTTACCTGGCCAGATTTTGTATAAAATTCATTTTCGGAATTATTTGAAGTCTGAGTATCGTAAGTATTTTCAACCACAAATCCATCCTCAAATTGTATGGGTAATGTCGCAATATCAATGTGTTCCTCATTGCCATCTAATGTTTTAGTTGAATCTATAATTTAATTTCAGAATTTAGAAAATGATTTCGAATACATTTAAACGTGTTAGTATTAATAATTTTACTTACTTGGTGAGGCAGGCACTACTCTGACATTTGGATCATAAATGTAATCATCCATTTTTAAATAATGTGTTAACACAACATTACAACAATGACAAAAACTAAAATGCACTGGATAGGTTAGGTACACATTTAACAATCGTAATATGCTGCGGCCATATATATCCGTAGATATTTATCTGAGTGTCATGATTGTCGATAAGACATTTCAAAATGTGCAAACTTTTAATTTACGACTATATTTTTATATTTATAATTTCTTTCTTTACTAAACCAAAACGCCGTATCTTTGACGTACTAAGCAAAAATGCTGTATTTATAAAAATATTTACGGCATTACCAAAAATCAATAAATGTGTTTATTTGCCTATATAATTTATTTTTAGGCTATTTTTTTGCAGAAAATGTGTAAAATTGGTATACCTATCAGATGCCGTAGCTAACTCATTTTTCATTTTTTTCGGACTTACCAAGTTTTAGCTTATGAGGCAGTATATATATATTCGTCTCAATTTCATTACAATTCATTGGGTTTCATTTACTGTAGTAAAAAAATTCTAGGGAAAAGTTCTTTATTTTTGTAGTTTTCAATTGTTTTTGAAAGATAATGTAAAAAACAATGTATTATTTATTAATAGTCTAATATACTATGAGGGTAATATTTATAATAATTTTGACTTTTTAAACAAAATAAGGATTAAATATTGTAAACGTATAAACCGCAATAAGACATCTAATATATATTAATTATTAATATAATATATATTAAATTATATAATTTATATTAAATTTATAATATATATTTCATTATTAAATCATAACTACTTTATATAAGAATCTGATGGTATAATTAAATTTAATTATTTAAAGATAATATTACCTACCTAACTTATTTTTATTTTACATTCAGGATATTCTATATAAAAATTAATATCACAATATTTTCTTTTCTAGGTGCTATTGCAATAAATGGACTAATGTATGTAATTGGCTGTGGAAAACTTAATTGCAATAAACAGAATTCTAAATATTCAATTGAATATTATGATCCCAAAACTAATCAATGGTGTGATTGTGAGAATAAGATAATATTACCATCAAACTATTCTTATTCTCAAGCCACGGCATTTGTTCTTGGTGTAGAATCAAATATACGCCAGGATAATATTTTAAATTATTATTCTAAAAACAGTAATTGAATCAAATATTTGTACCACATTTTAATATTCTTTATGTAAAAATAAAAAGTTGAAATACTTGAAATTAAATAAACATAATATTTATAATTTCAAGTAGTTTTTAGTCCGTAGTTACTAGAACAAAAAGATATAGATTATTTGAATATAGATATTATTTGTTTTATAATATTATTTTATTCAGTGGCGTATCCAGGATTATGCAATGGTGGGAGGGGGGATAAGTATACATTGAACTATATGTTTTTATATTTTTTGTTAGGCTTGTTGCTTAAGAGGACGTCGCAGCTACACTTGAACGGAACTAACGCTCCATAGATCACGTTGCTCGTCGTATCGGCCGCGCCTCCCTCCAATAACACTGGTCGTTGACGCGGCCGTGGCGATACTCGATAAAAATGTATAACCGGAGCAGTGCATCATTCTGCAATCGGTAATCGTCTTATTACTTATATTTGTTTAACATTGCCCGTATGCACGGAGGTAGGATATCTATAATAACCCGGGAGCATGTAATATACCTACTGGAAAATGTCGCCGGAACTATAATAATATACTAAATAGTAAATACAAATTATATTTTTATGCTCTTTTTTTTCTAATACTACCATAGGCATAATCAATACCTATTATGGCAATATTTTTAATATTATAATAAAATTATATAATAATAATAATAATATAATATAATTGAATACCTATAATATTTAGTTGTCTATGATAATGATAAATTATAAAAATAGCATATTTTTCACTTTTTAAGATAATATATACATATATTTTACACATTTTATACGAGTATTATTACTTTGAATACAGATAGATATTATTATATTTATCACGAAAAGAATTACATGAGTACCTACATGTTTTTATGCGTAAATAGGTAGGTAATCCTATAAAAAATTACACGTTTAATGTACCTACAGCCTACAAGATAATGTGTTTATTTAGAAATAATATATAGGTAATATCATTATAATTTTAACTTTTTATAAAAATTTAAATTGTAAAATAGTTTTTTTGAAATTTTCATTTGTTATCTGTTTTGATTCTCTTATGTCTAAAATTAACAATCTGTACTTGTAAACGGGATCTACAATTTCCTGTAACATGAATGCAGTTAAAATAGAAACTATAATAAATATAAATATAAACATAGACTTAAACGGTAAACAAACTAGATTGTACCGCCGTAGTCTACATTGGTTACTGTGCTAATTCAGTGGCATATTTGCCGTGAGGGGGGGATATCCAAGATATTATGGACCTCGCTGGTCTACGTGGAGGACGAGCCAACTCTAAATTATTATCCTACTTATAGAGTTTTTAGCTAACTTTTACAAAATACATTAATAACTTACAGATAAACTTTACTTTGTTTCAAATAGGAACTTGACAATACATTTTAATATTTAAAACTCTAAAATAATAATAACTATACAAAGTTATCGAAATAATTAATTTTTTTGTAATTTTACAACTGGTAAACTTAACTGGTTAGTTTTTAATAAACTTAAATTATTTCAAATATGCTTCCTATTTATATTTTGCAAGAAGTCTAGTGGTTTTGTAAAAATACTAAATTTTTATACTGTCTACCTCGGACATATATTTATTTTTCGTCAAAACTTCAATAAAATTAAAGTCTTTGGTCTTATTTTGGTTCCGTGTAGAAAAACAAAAGTTATTTTTATTTTATTGATACATTTAAATAATATTTGTCTTTCTTTCTTTTTTTTTTTTAGTACCTATACCTACTACTTTTATATTAGGTACCCTTTATGCATACCTAATACAAGGTATAAGATAAGGTAGAGATAAAAAAACAAGAATTTAAGTTAGGTATCAGGCCCGGCGAGTTACCGAGTTCAATTCGGTGGACCGCGCGATATTTGGGCCGATTAAATAATTTGTAGCCAAAAATATAAGAGCACAAAGTGAAATTTGGAAGATTTTTAGTAGCCGGTATTATATAATATCATATACGGGACGGCCACACGGAAACTTTCACGGTCGTGATATAGGTAGTATGATTTATGGAGATCGTGCAATTTTCTTTACGGAAAGATATTCGTTTAAAAATATAAAGGAATGATTTTACAACGAGAATAAAATATGATAAAGTAATATATAAAACTATTTACGGGAAAATGAACGTAGTTCTAACTAGTGCGTTTTCGGAGTCCTCACCCTCCATAAAGTAAATTTGTAAAAATGTATGTGGTTCATTTGGCATTGATAGGAATGAGCCCACTTTGTGATAAACTTCGCTTTTGATTTGGAATGTTGACCATTTGCAGCATTATTTTTAACTATTTCTGTTGCTCCGAACGATGTCATTTGGAAACATGAATCGAATGTTCGAATTTACTTCAGGAAATATATTATTATTCAGGAACTATCACTTCCGTTGATGTGGAGAGGTGAGATCATTTAGCCGTTATAAAGCAATGCTAAGATCGAATCGCCGTCATTTTAAATTTGAAAATATTAAATTATATGTCGTTTCTAACTATTTCCCTCACGAAGACAATTTGAATGATTCAGAATAAAAATTTTTAATTTGTATTAAATGTAATTTATAAATTATAGTGAATTCTATCTTATTTTCAATTTAAATATTTCAATATTATAATAGATATTTATGAAGTAATAAATAAATATATATTTAAATATTTTTAATTTTATACTAAATTAAAATCCGTTTCAAAATGATTATAATAAAACAGGCACTGAAGTACCCATTACCCTTGACTCCACCACGTCAGATCATATTTGTATATATAAAGCCACGTCCATACCAAAGAAATATTGTCGCCGTTTTTTGCGACAAAATGTTTTCAACAACGTCGCCGACAAAATATAAAAATACGCGCGTCCAGACCAAATCAACATATTTAATAAACATTTTATCTTTCGACAAAATGTGAAACGATAATGACGCCGGTATTGCTGCAGCTGCGTGTGTAATTTTGTGTTTAACAAAAAAGTATTCTGAAAGAAGATATTGGGTTCGTCCTAGTCTTTTGGCTAAGGAGAAATATAGTGCTAATGACTGATCTAAAACGTGGTGAAATTGGTCTGTCTGGAGAATTAAGATATAATATATGTATCTGTATAATAAATAATAAATATATATATTTCCTTAAATATTTATAAATATTTTCTTAAATATATGTAATGGTAGTCTTAAAATTTTTATACGTATGTCAAGTGCAGATTTTAAATATTTAATGTGTGATGTACCCGATTTATTTGGATAAAATAAACTACTACATTTTATAACAAAATAAGATTACATTGTTTTATTTAACCACAGATACAAAATACTAGATAGCTAACTGATGTTTTCATTTGAAGTCAGTCGCCATATGCGTGGTGGTCAATGTTTACATAATTTTCTTATCAATACCGCACGATATTATCATGATTCTAAGATAATGTGATATTTAATATTATCAAAAAGTATATTATTGATTTTTTTAATTATACTAAATTTAAGTTTTTCAGCGTAATTATTGAGTATTGGACATCCCAAAAACGTTACAATTAAACAGCGATACAAAGTTTTACAGTTGTTAACTTTGGATGACCGCCGCCCTATTAATGAAAAGCAAGGATGGGCATCAACTAGTTAATAAATTAAAGTCAAGTTATCTGGTTAATTATTTTCCATTAAAAGTTAAGTTAAGTTAATATTTATTAATTCTATAATAACCCTATATTATGTTATATACCTTTTGTTATTCTATTTGATATAGGTATCTATAATAAATAATAATAATAATAGTTTAGTCAATATGAATTAAACGGGCAATTGCCTAATAGTACAAGTAAATAGATTACATTACATTAAACGTTACACAATATACGGTAATAAACATAAAATTAATCGGAATAAGAATATAAACCAAAATAAAATTCAGTATGACAGATATTATATGGTATTGTATGAATCATGCTTAATGGAGAAAAGAAAAAATAGTAGAAAGTTTATCACATAGAGACATGGCTCTTGGAATTGGAGATTATTTTAGGTACTTTGTGCTGTGTGATGGTAAATAGAACATGGAGGTGGAACGGTTATTATAAGCTGGAATGTTGAATGGGACACATTGTAATAGATTAGGATCATCCATTTTGGTTTTGATTGATTTATAAATAAAGGAAATATCTGCTAACTCACGTCTAGTAGTTAAAGTTGGGAGGTTAAGAAGATTAAGGATCTTATTGGTGTAATGTCATGGTGGTTGATAGTAATATTGAATTTGAAAGCTATAAACTTTAAAAAACGATTTTGGACTTTTTCGATAGAATTGATATTAGATTTAGTGTAAGGTCTCCAAATGGTTAATCCATATTCTAGAACAGGTTTAGAGCACAGAAGCACAGTAAAGCAACTTAAATGATTTCAAGTACTTAAAATCAGACGAGTGAAGTTTGACAAAGCCTAATATACGGAGAGATTTTTTTACAATACACTATGGCCGGTTTCACTATCTAGAGTTAAAGTGCAAGTAAGCAATAACTTGGAGTTAGCGAAAAAAACGCATTTCACGACTAGGAGTTAAGTATAACTCCGGGTTAATGGACTTCTTTACTTCCAAATTTTAACTCGTGAAATTTCTAGGTAATAACTAGCTAACTCTGGGTTATCATTTATATTTTGTTTTGTTTTCATTTATCTTGTCATAATATGAGTGATAACATCAGACGTACCATAAAATTCCAAACAACGATTTGTCCAAACAGTCGAGTTGTCTTGAAATATTTGTCTTTTTTATTTTTAATAGTTTAATTATAATAGTAATCGAAATTCGAATAAAATTTAAAAGGAACCCATGTTATAATAAATAACATAATAATTAACATTTTAAATTTAAAAAATTTAAACAATTATAAAAAACACTCAACATTAATAACTTAAACAAATCTTTTATCAAATAAAATTAATACTTAGGTACATTTATATATCAGAGTAAATGTACCTATAAACACTTAACTGTAGTAACTTATCATAACATTCATTACAGTCTTAAAACTTAAAAAGAACCCATGTTATTATTTTCAAAACAATTATTTGGAAATGTTAGGAAATTTTTACTTCTTTTAGTTTTTCAGTAACTATAGGCATAGGTAATTTATTTATTTATTTATTTATTGTTATTTCAAACGGGCTAATGCCCAATACAATTATAAGATATATATATATATATATATATATATATAATACTAATAAGGTAAGTTTAAAAGAGAAAAATATAAAACAAATAAGATTATTTAACAGCGTATACTAGGTAAAACGAATATAATAATAAAAATAATTCACGAGTAATATCTAAT
>JAIPRL010005376.1:0-32506 GCA_025469235.1 Pemphigus obesinymphae | reverse complement strand
ATAAAAGATTATTGAAGAAAATTGACATAATAATACTCAACAAATAACGAAAACAATGTAATTATCACACATACTATCTTAAATCATGCACCGGTCTACCGAGAAAAGAACATTGATAATATTTGGAAAAAAGCAATATGGCGTGTATATATTTTGTGTACTTGCGTATCACAAAGTTGGCAGCATACCTGTTTATTTTGTCTTGGGCCATCACATCCGAAAAAGTAGATATTTTAACGATTATATGATTTTATATAATAAGTAGAGGAGTACCTACCTAGGCATGATATTGAATTTTATAAATTCCATTGAAGATTATCAAAAAAAAAAAAAATAAAGATATTTTTGACCATTTTATTTTATTATTTTCATTTTTAAATATTTAAAAATGTTTAAAGTACCTAACGTCATTGTAACTTGTTACTTTTAAATTAAAAAAAGTAATGTAACGCTAACGAAAAAGTAATCTAATTACCTTTTAATTTTTTAACTAGTAACGTAAAATAACCGTTTTGACGTACTTATTGATAGTAGGTACCAAAACTATATTTTCCAAAAAAGTTGCGTGCCCAAGGGAATTACCTACATGAGTTTGAACTTTTGAACCCCCTTCGATTAATTTATGATTATAACATATGATATTATTTATTTATATATATTACACAGCTCTGCTAAAAACTTTATATCGAAAGAAATGATTTGTCATTACTTTCAAGTTCAATAAATCTTATAGCCGGTACCCGACGGGCTGATGACCAAAATACTAATTCAGCTTTATACTGACCGGATTTTTTATACCTACCTATATCACAAAATATTTAATGCAAACATTTAAAATAGACTCGATCAATTTAAAATTCTTTCTCTACAAAGTTATTTATTCGCATTCCATATAAAAAATGAACAGTTTTGTCTCAATAAAGAAAAAAACGATATTCTCTGACCTATGTTTCATATGTTTATTTTTAAGAGTATAAAAATACCTACCTACACCAATTTAAAAATATTTAAATATAATTTAAAAGCAATTCAAAATTGGTCCCGTGGTTTTATCACTTTTGATTGTTTTGTAATCATAATATTTACTTATTGAAAAATCATATTTAAGCAAAAGTGTTAAAATTTTTTTAAAGATTTTTAAAGTAATTTTAGAGTAAAAACACCTATTATCAAATCAATAAAGGATACGGTTTTGGAATGAAACCTCGTTTCGGTTTTTAATTTATTAATTAAAAAATGTTATCGCAGTTTTAAAAAGTTGATTTTATTTAATTTTTAAGCTTTAATAACTTTAAAAGCAATAAATGAAAAATCCCAAATGACATTCACAGCACAATGTTGTTCTCGTCAATTTAATAATAGGTATTTTAACTGTAAAACAATCCCTCTTAACCGTTTTTCATAAACATATTTTTATAGCTAAAAATCGTCTGTGTAGTTAAAAAAGTTAAAAATTAAAACCTACATTAGTTCATTAAAAAATTAATGTTTTTCTATGTATATTAAACAATTAATTTTTGAATTCAAAATAATATAATAAGAGTTAATTGTAGAATAATGTAACGATTTGTAAAATTATGAAATAGATAGTACATTTTTATTTTTCAGTGTATTCTTTTTTTCTAATAATTTAAATTATATATTCTTTTGTATCTACCTAAAAAAGACTTTGTATATTTAAATGAACAAAAATCAACTAATTATTGGCTTATTACATAATTTGATCAGTTTTCAATATACCAAGTTAACTAATTAAATTAAAAGGTTAACAAACTTAATTCTAACTTATTAACTAATCGATGCCATCCTTACTATAATTAGTATTTTGAACAGATCATCATTTGATTTTCCTAGTAATAATTTTTTATTATAAAGTATAATACAATATAATATAACTACAAAATTGTTATAAATTGTAAAATAATAAGTACCTATCAAACCAAACTTTGGTCAGAATTTTTTTTTCAATTATAATGATTTATTTTTGCTTTAAAATCTAAAATAATACTATACACTATCTTCTCCAATGACCGAAGTAATGATGAACCAACTTCATCATCAATATCTCAATAGCTTTTTCTTATTTGTTTTGATTATATCTAATAAATTGTAACTATAATTTTATTTAGTTTAAATTGATAAACATATTCTTCAGTTTGCACTCATTCAAACAGAATTATATTATTAGCACAATAGTACACCCTCATAACATCAGATATTTAGTATTTCTATAGATTATGTAAATATTTTGCATTGTTAAAATGTTATCAAATTTATAACAAAATATAAAAATTGTTTTCAACTCCATAGTCCAATAAAAATAGATGAAAAATTGTTAAATGAAAAAATGTTATTAAGGGAAAAAAATCCGAGAAATTTGGCTTTATGAGATCTGAAGTAGAAAGTAGTGGGTAACAATATTTTATGGTCTCCTCAATTTTATTAAGGCCTAGTACTCCTAAAGCCTTGCCCAATGGGCACATTCTTGGTTTTTAACGTTTTACAGCAAAATGGTCTTTATTTTGCAATTTTTTTGTATAAAAATAATTCTTATAAAATTCTACATAAAAAGGTCTTGACCCTTTTTCCTTTTTACAATGGTTCTCTATCTACAAGTGCCCAATATATGAGTAGTTTTTTTTTGTCCTATTTAATCTTGACCTTTTAAAATCTGAAGTGAAAAATGATTCAGGGTAAGGAATGCTATAACATCCCAACATGTCCTCATCTGATCATAAACAACATATACAAAATATGTGTAAGCATGATATTTTTAGAAAATTTATAATGAAATTAAATTAATATAAGTTAATAAGTGTTGTTACCCCATTTTGCTTTCTAATTGTCAATATATTCATTAATTTACTGACTCGAAATTTCAATTAGAACTTGGGAGTAACTCCATCTTGATTCAATAGTTTATAAGTTGATATTTAATACATTTTCGTTACCATATAATACTTTAATATAATAATTGATCCAAGTAGGTATTGTATACATTATAATGAATGTTTAAAAAAAAATAATAATAACTGAAAATGACAAAATATAAATATTAAATGATAATTATCTTTATATTAATATCAATTATGTTATTTAATTATAAATCAGAAAATAAACCAGTCATAAAATTTGTTTAAAATACTAATTGTAACACTATATTAACCTGATCAAAAATATTTGACCATTTTTGATAAGAAATTTTTAATTTAACCAAAAGTAATAAAAGATTTAATCAATCAAACTTTTTATTAAATACAACATAACCTTTACAATAACTTACATTTCACGATATTATGCACTTAAGTCAAATATAATATAACAATATTAAAACATTCACATAAACAATGTTACAATATCTCAAAAAGTAATATTTGCTTAATTATTCTAACTTTATTAATATATAATTAAATAATAATTTTATTTTTTTTAAATTAATTTTACAATATAATTAAATGTATGAAAAATGTAATCACTTAAAATGAACTTATGATATACAATAGTTGATTTATATTTCACAATATTATGCAATAAAGTCAACTATAAACTAAGTAAACTTGAAATATTGAAACATTCTTATAAATTATGATACACGGTCATAATATACCAATTTTTAATTATTTTAAACATTGATATAGTACATGCATTTAAAAAAGGTTCCCTGTTTATATATTAATTTAAAGTATAAAAGTAAAAAATGTACAATTATTTATACTCCAATTGTATTTTAATCTATACTTGTAGTCATATTTTAACAATCTAATTGATTTTAATCCAAGCAACACTTGAGGCCGAAGCAACTGCTATTCCTTTAATAAACTCTGTATTCATAATATCAATCGACATAATTTTCCCAATGTTGAATTGGGTTTCCAACAGCAAGTTTTTTTCATTAATATTGAATAAATCAGACCAAGATCTTAATCGATATGCCAACAAGTAACCATTTCTAGTACCAACAAACAAAATGTCAAAATATATGTATATAGCAGTAGGTTCAATATATTTCTCTTCTAACCATGGACAAATTGTATAACATGTTTTTTGAGAAATTTTGTGAATTTGAACGCAATTATCAAACATCTTATCAATAACTATCCCATCCAATATTGATGAATACAAAATGTATTCAAACGTATCACCAATATCCATATTACAATAATGTGAATCGGTTTGGGCTGAACAATATTCTTTGATCCAGCAGCATAAACTAATAGTATAGTCAGGTGTTAAAGTAATAAGTTCATGAGGGATAGGTATTCTACAATTAATCCCATTACATCCTCTATTAATGTTGTTGAACGGACAATCCTTAAAACCTGGGCATGTTCTTTCAATTGATCCTTCTTCATAGGTATGTAAGTGTAAATAATTTTGACGTCGATTTAATATCACTATTGATTTCGGATAGCCAGCATATTCATTTTCTGTGGTCATAGATTCATCACCATTTTCTCTATAGAACTGTTTTATCTTGTCTGCTACTAAAACTGAAAATACACATGTATAATTTGGGAATACAACCACAATCTTACTTTTGTGACAAAAAATCCTAAGAATACTATTAGAACTCATGAAGTTCTTTTGGCACATAAATTTTACATTAAAATTATCTGCTTTCCAATGAATCCATTGTCGGTACAATTGTTCGTATTGATATTCTGAAAGCATGTCTATGTCAACTGTGTTATTATATTTATTTTCAAACAGCATATCCAAATCCTTTTCTGGCACTTCATTGAAACAAATATTCTTCCAAAGTCCATTGTTAGTTTTTATTGTATTATATACAATACCTCTACAGAGTTTTGATAACATTTTGAATTTAAGCATAGTCCTACCATCAAAGTAGCGAACAATATTTTCCATCACTTCATTTGGAATAGATATAGAAAATTCGGATTCAGGTTCGTTATTCGTTACCATTTTATCAGATGTCCCAATACGTTTTTCAAATCTATTTAACAGTAATAATATAATATAAAGTGACATAGATTTACTGATTAAGAACACATAATACACTCATTTTAATCATATTAAAACATGCAAATCCTATATTTACAGCTCTTCTCTTAAAAATTGGATTGAAAAGTTTAGCAAATTCTTAAAACAAATATTTAAATTATCCAAGCGTACATTTTTTCAAAACTAATAAGTGTTTTTAAATTTAAACATTCAAAAAAAAATGTTTTTCAATCTCATATTTTAAACATTTAAATATAGGTAAACATAGAAATGAACTTTAGGTCAGATACAATTGAAATTTTCATAATTTATGATATAATTAAATTTTATTTTTTTTTTTTAAATGATTTGATGATTAATTAAAAATTTTTTAATCAAACTGAAATATAGAGCAAAATTTAGTTTAATTGAAAATTTTTTAAATGTAGTATTGTGAATAATATGGTACTTGTAAATAACATTAATGAGACATTTAAACATCTTTCAATATTGTTTAATTTTGATTTTCCTAAATATTTACTTTAAATTGCTTACATAGAACTGCTTAAAAAGTGAGTGTGTATTAATCACTTCAATTAATGATGTAAAAAGAGCATTTTTAATAATAGTTTACTTATTGATAATAATTACCGAGCATGTGGAATATTTTTTAAATTATAGTCATGCCATGTTTGTGGAGGCCTTGAACTAGGTTGATATGACCCATGCATTGTTGAACATGTTCTTGTTAAAAATATTTTTTCAGGTTTAGGCATGATTTTGTTTTACCTATAAATTAAAATCATTATATTAAATTGTATGTAAATACATTTTAGAGGTGTAATACATGTTACGTAGTACATATATGTAATAGTAATTTTATTACATTATATTAATTGAATTCTTTATTTATATAAATCATATACTCATCGCATACATAAGAAGGAGTGCCATGGCCCATCCAAAAATTTCAAGTCAATAAATTACACAAGTTATATTTAATAATTGAAGCCTTTGGCTGAACAATGACACAAGCACCACTTTATGAATTTTACAGGAGAGCCATTTAAAAAATGATGTACTGTATTCCATACATGTAGGTTGAACTCTGTACATAGCTCAGTATTCCACTCAAATTCGTTTTACTTTTTTATTCTCGTTTATAATTAAACATATTTATAGGGAAAATCAGAGTAATTTTGCTGACTCATTTCCCCCAAGAAAATATCAGTGGCATATCCACAAGGTCTATAGAGTCCATCCCTTCCATTGAATTTTTTTTTGTTTTTATATTAATATTATATACCTACTAACAACCAACATTTTTTTTAATAATGTTGGTATATTTTTAAATAGGTCCTCAGGTCCTCTAAAAATTAAATCCTGACTATGTGCCTGAATAGAGTAGTAATCATCAAAAAAATTTAAATGGTTATCAATTTTTTTTGCTAATTAAATGTATTAACTGACCTTAACTTGACGACTAATTAAAAATAAAACTTTTCATTTACTGTCATTGTTATCTTCTCCTCTTAACTACCAATCTCTTCCATACAAGGATATACAGAAAGCGGAAAGGGTCTTAAGTTAAATAGCATTGTCACATCACTTTAAAACACCATCTTTGGGAGATAAAATAAACGTGATACATATCATTGATAACAACATATTATGAAGTTGACATGTATCTCGTTGTTCATTAATAATACATTTACTTAAATCAATACCACATCTATTTAAATCAACTTTTTGATAAAATCAATATCACATCTGTTAAATGACACCCGTATCTCAATGTCCCACCAAAAAACTCAACTTTGCTCAAATTTGGTTATCTCGTTGTTTGGCCAAATGAATCAGTTATTTTATTATTAGTTATTACTAATCCATACAATGTATTCACTCAAAATTCATAATATTTAATAAAAATATTAAATTAAGAGGACGCTATACCCACATTTTCTATCTCCGTCTATCTAATTGGCAATAAAGCAAAATTATACAAAGCAAAATTTAAATTATGTCGATTTGATTAACATTAGAGCTTAAATACCTATTATCAAATTTAGAGAGAAAACAAATTTCGAGTGAACTTTGTAGGGCTTTTTGTAAAATATTATCTAAAAATAAGTTATGGCATTTGTAGTTTTTGATATTTTTAAACTGCTTTAACTATTTTACAAAATTGTAAAATTGTCAATATTTTACAAAATTCCCATCAAAGTTCATTTGAAAAACTATATCCCGTGTTGTTACACTTCACAGAGTTCAAAATTGTATATACACTACATATAAAATATATGAGAACTGTAATAATTCTTTATTATTATGTTGTTTGAGGCTATCGAAACATAGAGAAATACATATATTAAATTAATTATGCGGTAACTAATTATAGCTAAGGTATTTATTTACATCATGCATGTAACGAAGGTTAAGATTATACAACAATATATTTTGTATAATATTATTATTTATAAATATTTTTATTAAGCTTAAAGATTTTTTAAATTAAAATAAGTTAAAAATAAAATATATTTAAAAAATAAAATAAAATAAGTAACCTGATGATAACTTACAGTTGAAACTAGTTATCTATAAACTTTTTTTTAATACTCTGGGCCATTTTTTTATTTTATTTTATTTTTTTATTTATTTAATATATTTTTATATTTTATAATTATAATATATGTATATTTTTAAGAGTATTACACTATTTAAACTAATTCATTTTTTAATTTAAAATAAGTTATCCAATAGTCTAATAAGTATTAAAATTACTACACTTCGATTTATTATTTTCCTTAAATAAATTATGTGATTGGTGTGAAATATTATCCTATTGAAGGGCCTATTAAAAACCTTTAAAAATCTAAGAAAAGATGTGTGTTGGCCAATAATATTGTTACAAAAGAAAAAATCTTTATACCTTGGTACACTTTTAATTATGTTATACATAATCACTATCTACATCTAGCTAATGGACAATATATATAGCAAAATTACATACTAAAATAACTCATTACAAATCTTATGAAAATGATTTTTTGAAACAATGACATATTATTTTGCAAAATATTTCTAACAAAATAAAGTTTCAGAATTTTGGGTAAAAACTTTACTTTTTTACAATTTAAAAAAATAATATAAAATTTTCTTAAAAATATTTAATTAATAATAATAGTAATAAGTAATAATAATAGGTAATAGATGTTCAAATTCTAATTTTAATCTAGCTACCACATTTTTTTGTTCTACCACACTATTCATTAGAAATAATGTTAGTCAATTGCGCCGAATATTTTGGACTAAAATAAAATGTATATATCTTTCGTACAGTACTTTTGTACTTATCATAAATCAAAAGGTATACGTATACACATGGAAAATATTAGGTATACCTCTTAGTAATAGTTTTTGAAGGAATTTACATGTAACATCAATGTATACATTCATGTTGCAAAAAAAAATAAATAAACGTTTTCAATGTCAACATTAACTTAATGTTAAAATATATATAATATAAACATGTATATTAATGTTATTTGTTTGTGTAGTCAATGTTAAAAAAATGATTGAAATACTGAAATTACTACTGAGCATATCTATATTAATGCGGGTAGAATGTCGTCTTACAATGAACTAACATGATACCCTTAATATGGGACTAAGTCAACACCTCAGTTACTATTATGCTAAGTCTTAACTGGTGCTTGCACGCATTGCAATTCAGAAAAAATGTATGATGCGATGTATGCTCGCACTACAGTCCCTGCATTTGTGGTAAATTTTGGAACTGAAAATGCATATGATTTTTACATATGGCTATAAGAATAGTAATAATGTATAGTAATGCATGTAATACAAATGCATGATTGCATATGGTATAAAACAAACAATTTTATTATTTAGACCATGCAGTGCAGTGTGATATCGTATTTCTGACGAATGCGGGGACAACTACAACATCCTAATCTGTTTTGAATGTTTGTTATTTGTTATCCCGGAATGCGTTTCTTGTATTGCATTTTGCACTGCATTCATGCACCATCTAGGACATAGCATTAGTATATATTTGGTACCATTAGAATATTAGATATAAATACAATCTGTAATTTAAATAAAAAAATATTTATTTAGAGTACATTAGATACTCTGTCCAGGCTCAGACAATGTATTGTATTACCGATAGTGCTGTGTATATAAGCTGTTATACCTATATTCATGTATCATAATATTAATATCATAAAAATGTAAGACGTTAATACATTACTCTGTCTGGGTCTGGGTAATGTATTGTGTTGCCATGTGTCTTAGCTGTTATACTCATATTCATGTATCATAATATTAATATAATAATATCATAAAAATGTAAGATGTTAATACATTACCTATCTGACAAAAATGCAAAACCGAACACGAATAATTGAAAATTTCACTGTCTGCGGACGTCAACGCCTGATGCCTACGGGAGCTCACCAGTTATTTCGTATTAAATGTTATAATAATAATGTACAAACCGAAAAAACTATATTTTAACATGATAAATTATTGAATAGTCATTTCGCGGCAACAGCAAGAAACAAACAAAGACAAACTCAACAGGCAACAACCACATGGTTGATTGATCGGATGTTGTATACGGAATGCAGGAACGATGCTTGATATTATTGATATTAATATTCTAACACCGTTTTAATTCCTATACGGGCAATACGTGGTAATGGCCGGTGATAAGGCGTGGCGATCGGAGCGTCTATTCTTTGGATCATATACAATCAAATGGACGACGTATGCATAGCTCGCAGTGTTGCCAAGTATAAATATTTTAATATTAAAAGTTAATATATTATTAACATTTAATACCTGGCAGCGGCGATTGGCGTTCTATGGCGCGGTATGAGGCGGTGTCAACCGATGCTCAGCGACGGATGAATTTCTCCGGTCGTTCTCTCATAAGCAGGAACATGGCTAAATATCTAGGTACCTATGACAGCAATATTTACGTTTTCGTCCAGTTGTGCCATTCATGGGATAAAAACAGAAATTGTGACATCAACTGCTGAGGATTTTTAAACGTAAACAAATGAGCGTATATCTATATATTATTAATTTCATCGGTAGATAACGTAGTACACATGCGCAGTTCGAATTCCTGACATACCTAGATATTTAGCCATGGGCAGAAGTATATATTATAATATATTGTTATTTTTGATAATTTATTTTTATAAGAGATTTACATTTTTTAATTTTAAATATATTTATTTTCTTATTACAGGTATTTCCAACGGTCTATGTTCTTTTGTGGAATATGACAGGAGAAACTTACTGTGTTTTATTCACCATAATCAGAGAAATCTCGCAGTTCAATTATGATCAAGTTTGGTTGTCACAGACTATGGACCATAAAATACACTGATAAATGTGGTTACACAAATGTTTTGTGAAAAATTGAATCATTCTGTACCCATGATATCGGACGATCTTTCATGAAACGTAGTAGGTATTACTAGACAACTTTTATTTTATTATATTGAATATCAATATGAAAATTTTTTTCTTAAAGCGAAGAATTACTATTAATATTGAAAAATTAAGTGTATATGAAGTCTGTTTAAAAAGTACTTGAACAAATTTTATTATTGCTAATCTAGACATGCTATCGCTTTACACTATAAATAGATATACTCCTGATGTATTAGTGAATATTTTAAACAAAATACGAAGCCTCTTTCTTATCCCAGTTTAATATTATACGTGGTTAAATCAAGTCAGTTTGTTTCGTTTGGTGTTTTCGACATGTCCAAAATTAATTAACAACTACTGGGCCTTTGTTTCTGGGTCGTACATAATACCCTTGTCTTTTCACCTGTAAATAATTTGTAATTTAATTTAATTTCAATAATTTATTTAATTTACCAGATCAGAGATATGAGATCAAGAGTTGAGAGAAAACACCTCAAGTTTTATAAGAGAAAGTGTTATGCAACTCAATAAAGATCATAACATATCAGTATTCTTGAGAACTAGCATCACAATGATAGCTATGTTCAACACCAAATTGGACTATACCCACAGGTTTATAATCTGTCATATATATATCTTGTTTGAATTTTAGTAATGAATTATATATACTTTTTAGGATCAGTGAATAAATCTATTAATTGCTCTAAGTATCGGCTTGAATACATTAATGATATACTGCAACTCCTTGGCGATTGACAGAGATTTGAATCATATATACACCTAGTAACTACTCTGAGATTGGCAGTATGAGAAGAAAATTGGCAACCTCCATGTGGTTTATTTTGGATGCACTTTAATAATTTTAAAGTGTAACTAATGTCAATATTATAATTAAAAATTATTTTATATAATACGTTATAGCATGTATTAGTATATTAATATATTTGGTTATGTGGTTAGATAAAGTGGAGATTAGGTTATAAGATAAATTTTATAGAAAGTGGTAAGGCCTGCAATAATGCATGGAACAGAATGTTAAGATGGATTATAAGTTAGGAGAGAAGAAGATATATCTTTACTATTATTCTATCTATGTTCATATAACATAAATTATAATATTGTAATTAATGTATTTCATTAAATTTTTTTTTTATGTTAAATAAAATCATTATATCTCATATTACATTTTATGTACTTATTAAAACATTATTCTATTCTTACAAATGTGTCCAAAATAATTAATATTTATAGCAATGATAATCATAATCACTTTGATTTGATTTGTATTTAATTAAATTACAAATCTGGATTTTTAATTTTTCAAATTTTTTTAAAACCCGTTTTTATCAGATATAATTTATTATTATTTATTATATTATATTAAATGAAAAAAGTTAATATTTATAACATTATAACTTCGAAAAGCAGTTTAAGTTATTTCCGCTATTAAAATAATTACAAATCATTTATTGTAATTTGTAAGTGAAGTATTGAGAGAGCTATACTATATATAGATAAAAGGCAATTTTTTGTATGAAATATGATCAATTGTAAAATGTATTCAATTTCAAAATATTTTTTAACCACAAATGTATTACCTACATCAATATAATTATATAATAGTAAAATATATACTTTGTGGAAATAACAATAAAAATTAAATTAATTTAACCTGTGGGTGTAAATGTTTGTGTTTGGGAGGCTAATGTTCTACACTATAACATTACTTACTAATTTGACAAATAATTATAATAATTTTTTATCACTGAGGCGTATCAACATCATATAGAACCATCATATAGTCTGATAAAAACAGTTTTTAAAAATATCTTGTAAAATTAAAAATTCAGGTATGTACCTAATACCAGATTTTTACGTGGACCTACATTTCTCAATACCTATATAAATATTATATTGTGTATTTTAGAGGACATTATGATAGATTTTCAATTCCAAATGAAATTAATTAACCAATTTCATCATTGTCGGATAGATTTAGGTTGACTGATATAATATAGTGGACCTGTTAACAAAATTAGTACCTATATTAATATTATTATGAACTATTAATAAGGTGATTACTCGTATTTTCTCATATATTTCAACATTAGTGACTTTGAAAAAATTTTTTTTTTAAAAATGTCTTTTAAGTTCAACATAATATCCTCCAGTATAGAAACCTAAGACTACAGGGAAGAAATTACAATTTTTATAAACAGCCCAAAAATGGTAACATTTCATTTCAAAATTTTATTACAATCAATATATAATGAAAATATTAATAATTGTTAATAATTTCAAGTTACTGGCATTATTAGTTTTTTATTTATAATGAAAGTTCAATTCATCAAATTAATTATTTTAAGCAGTTATTCTCAAATTGTAGTTATTTTCCTTTGTGTAAAAGAAAACTACTGATCAACTATTAAATAACAACCAACTATACATATACCTATTTATAGATGAAATAAAATCTCTACCCAAAAACTTCTGTTTCGCTTATTTTACTAGAAATATTTATATAAAGCAATATTATTATATTAATAAAGTGCATATAAAGCACTACAGTTGCGATTTATACTGTAGAAACTAAAGATAATTGTTCATTAATATATAAAGGTAGGTAATCTTGATACGTAAGAAATTTATGAAATTTACAATATTTATAATAATTATCTAATATATTACAATATTGTAGTTACTGATATTTTTTTTGTTTATTAGATAATTATACTTTAAATTGTAATTTTAATGAAAAATAGATGTTTCCATAACATTTGTCGTCTATAACTATTCTTAAAAGTTCTAAATTTGCAAAGCACAAAATGGGATTTCAATTACATATACCAACATGAGATAATTTTTGAAGTTTGTATGAAAAAAAAAAGAAATGCCTGTATATTATTGATATTTTATTTATTTACAATTATCATGAAAAATAAAAATATCAATGGTTTGTATTTTTACATCCGCATTAGATTAAACCTCATAATTTTACAATATTTTGAAACTCTGAATGGGTCTCATTTATTATTATATGAAATACCTATATAAAACTATATAAACTTTTCCAAACATTTTTTTTTAACATGAAAAATAATTAGTGTAATTTTACTAAAAACCTAAACTAAAATATTTGCATAATAATGAACTAGGGTGTCTTTCCAATTAATTTACACTATGCGCCATTATGAAAATAAATAATTATATTTTTAAAACACAAATATTAGGGCTTTATAATATATATATTACAATAAATATTATTTCTAAATTAAATCAAGAAAGAACAAGTTCAGGTTTTCTTTTAGGAAAAATTAATTTTTAAGTTAACTATTCAGAGAACTGCAAATGTACATTAAAGGTTAGTTTTCTATATAATATTATAATTAAACAAATACTATAATTATACGACAATTAAAAACGGCAGTGATATAGTACCATAAGTTAATTTGAAATTAGTTAAAACTAATATATAAACATTTTTAAATTGTTGAATTTTCATTTTTCTTCAAATATCCTAATAGTCTGCGTCTTAAGATTTTTTGACATTAATTGATGTTTCATGTGAAGAAGTAAAAAATAATTTGTGATAAATTTAATGTTCTACATCTACCATAAATAAAAAACCACATCTATAATCTATATTAAAGCATTTTTATTTTTTCAATAACTCAATCAGGTGACTTAAAAAATAAAACAAATATTCTATTTATGAACTATTGAAAAACTAAAAATATTTTAACATTGATAATGTTCTTTTCTACTGTAAAAATTTGGTATATACTAATACCGTGGGCAGCTGCTACTTGAAACTCATTTGCATAAAATACTTTTATATGCTTAAATAAAAGACTTGTAGTATCTTATTAATAAAGGTTTTAAAAAGAAAATTGTTTAAAATTAATAAATTATATTATTAATATATTAATTAATAAACTTAAAATAATTATAAAACATAGAAAATTATTATAATAATTGTTGTATAAATGTGTGTAAAAATAGAGTTGTTAATTTCATGTATATATTAATCATAATCCATTTTCTCCACGAATTCGGATATTGATTGGTCAAAATCTGTATTGTTAAGATCATCAATCGTAGAAGAATTTACTTTAGCTGTTCATAAAACATAGTTAAAATAAATTAGATTAAGTTAAATATAAAATAGAATGTGAGCTATCCAACTTACATTTATCTAGATAAGATTCATCTATATGATTAGATTCGCCATTAAGATTAGATTCACCATTATGATATCCTTTCGCTTTTTGACTTTCTTCAAAGAACTGGTTTGGGTGATTGATAGCTGTGGAAGATGGTGATACACCATGTTTTACTTCAAAGTACTTTGTACAAGCAATTTGATAATGTCCATTTTGAGAAAGATTTAAAATTTCTTGAATACCTTCAAACAATAATGTAATTTACATAGTTTACAACTTTGTTAATTTAATACAACTACAAGTAATCATACTTGGATCTGAAATGTTAGATCCTTCGAGTAGCTGTTTTAAAACCTGACTATTGGTATGTTTATAAGGACATCCATGATACTCGTCTAAACCAACAGCACCCATAATTATTTTCATACAGCTGTACGGAGTGTAATTGGTTTTTTTTCCTTCTTTACCATAATTATGTCTTATATTGTAACTATATTGTTTATCAAACTAAATGCGAAAATTAAAAGACATTCCTTATCATCAGAAAAAATTATTTTAATAAGTAATCAATCATTACTTTATCTGCATCAATTTTTTTAGTGAATTCTGATCTCCAGAATGCCACAGCTTGTTCAAGAGGTAATCCTGCACCTTTTAAAAATAAACCATATTGTTGACGAGCTTGATGTTTTAAATGATGTTCACTTCTCAAAACAACATGTAAACGTTTCATACATAGTGGGAAAGAATCTTTGGATACCTAGTTATAAAGAATATACATAAAAAAAAAAAATAATAATAATAATTTAATATATTGCTTATATTAATAATTTATTAATACAAAATATTCAAAATGACAGAAGAATCTCAATTAGGTTAAAAAGTAAATTTTATATGACAGTAGAAGGCATGTAATGGTGTATAGATCGGAGTGTTGGATAGTGGATAGGAAAATAGAACAGAGTGTGTGAGTGTGATAGAAATAAAAAAAAAAGATGGACGAGTGGAATGACTAGAGAGGACAAAATAAGAAATTAATATATAAGGAAAATAAATTGAGATGGCTAAGGCATGTTTTAAGGAGGGAAGAGATAGAGACGGCAGTAATAGTAAAGGGAATATGCATTGAAGTAAAATAGGAAAGATCAAAACCAAAAAGAGGTGAAGGGGATGTAAGAAAGAATGATATGAGGTAGGCTGGTGTAAGTGAGGAGGAAGATGTGGGAGATTGAGTTCTGTGAAAGTTGAGGACTAGGGTGGCGAACCCTAAATAGTTGGACGAGGGGGTGAAAGAGAAAAAGACATTGCATTAAAAATATCAGGTAAACTATAATACACCTTAATACATCTAGTGATTTGGTGATATTATTCAAAGTATTTAACACATTGAGTGCCAAGGAATTTATGATATAGTTATTTTATTTTGCCAAGAGACCCAAAATTGAGTCGTAACAAAATGTGTAAAAATAGGTACATAGTGAGACCCATAATTGAATCTTACGACATTAATTTTTGAAAGGTAATTTCCAGTACTGGGTTTAATTTATCGGTATCTTTTCATCAAATTTGAATACTACAGTATTGCCACTTCATTTTGGTATTAGTAGCAATAAGATAAGTTACTTTTTTTTTTATATACTCCATACATACAACATCTGTTTCCGGACAGGGATATACTGGATAAGTATAGTATGTTTTTCTTCACTTTAGGACAAGGGCCACACATCCAAAATATTTTTCTATATGGGGCAAAATCCTAATTTGACCTTGACACTTCTCCTTCCACCCATCTAACCTAATCTAACTTAACCTCCCCACACCTGTCTAACCTAACATAACTAAACCTCCCTTCACCCCTTCCACCAGTCTAACCTAACATAACTTAACTTAAAATTCCCTACTCCTACATTTCTAATCTATCGTAACATTCTTGTCTTTCCCTCGCCCTCCAATCAAACTAAACCTAATCTTCTTTTTCATCTATCACTCCCTCGCAGAGCTGGTCACATTCACACTAACATAGACTAACCTTAACTATGGCCTAACACCTCCAAGTCTTTTACTGCATGCTATGGATCAGCCCATCCCAGATGGGATGAGCCGGTAAATCTGAACCCTTTCCCTACACCCTATTTGAATAAATTTAGTTCGCGTGTTTCACCATCTATAGGATGAGTGGGGGATGGCATATAGTAGAAGACATGAAGGTGTTAGTCCATGTTAGGATAAAAAAGTTATATATGTTAGTGTGGATGTGACCGGCTCTGTGAGGAAGTGATAAACAGAAAAGGAGATTAGGTTTGGTTTGATGGATAGGTGGGGAAGGGAAAGAATGACATGTGGGATGAGTAAGGGATGTTAAGTTACATTTGATTAAAAAGCTAGATTGGTGGAAAGGAAGGGTCAAGGTTAGGTTAGGATTGTGTCTTATATAGGGCAATATTTAAGATGTGTCTTGTCCCAGAACGAAGCAAAATATACTATCTATACTTAACCTGTATATTCCTGTCCGGAAACTTTCCGACAGTAATGTAATTATTTTTTTATAAATAAATATTTGACGTATATTTTTAACAACTACCTACTTAATTATTGTTTATTCGTGTACATAATTCATTTCACATTCAATAATAAGTCTCATTCAGGGTAATTTGTATTACTGAATGTCAAATATGGGTCTCATGACAATAGACAAAATAATTTCTTGACATCGGGTAGCTAATGAGATAAATTTCAGGTCTCACTCCTAATGAATTAAAAAATACTATTTACCCAATCTATGAGTATATACAAAATTTGAAATTATTTGAACAATTTTTTTTTTTCGAATTGTATAAGTAAAAATTGTATGGTAGTTTGGTCATAAAAATGTGGGACCTAAATTTGAGTCTCATGGCGCTCAACATGTTAACCTATAATTCTATATATTTCATTTAGAGCTACTACATTTTATATTAAATTAGTGAGGAAATTTCATAGAAAATATAAAGTATACAATAGATATGATAAAACCTATTTTTAGAAGGATTCGTGAAATAAAACACTGTAAATAATTAATTTATATAAAAATAAAGGTACAATATTGGGATTTACCATATTACATATATTATTAACTTACGTGATCAATGGTATTAATAGATAAAGTAGACATGTTTTCTGAAACTGAGTAGTTTTTACCCATGTAAGACTGGTGTAAATATTTAATAAAGGATCCAAATCGTTCGTCATCACAAATTACACTGAACTTTTGAAAACATTTCTATAAAAATATATATATTATTACAAATGTTATATTATATAAATATTTTAATTATAATATAATAAAATTTAAAAAAATTACATGCAAGTAAGAATAGTTATAATTCTAGTAGTACCTTAGTTAAAATACACAATAATATTATATAATTTATATGAGGTGTCATTATAAAAAAAATATATATGTGCCTATATCCATATAGCCTATAACCATTTTGGTACCTATTATCTCCCAGACTATTATGATAACTTTATGTGCATGCATACAGACACAACATATTAGTCAAAATTAGATATCTATAACAAAAGAAAAATTATTATGAAATGATTGATAAACAAAAATATTATGAATAGTCTCTAAAAACAATTATGAGATATGTGAAACCAATATTGAATGTCAGCCAGATAAAATTAGTTGTGAAATTCAAAAAATGTTAAGTTAATCAACTTATAATTCAATCTTGTTACATTAATCAGGGGTGGAAGGCAATAATACAAGTCATAAGCTACAAAAAGAAAAAAACAATTTAGATAAGTCCATTAAGGAACATTGATATAAGTGGCATGATTTTAAATGTGTATACTGTTGTATAAATCTAAAAAAAAAAACGAAAAATTTGCCATACTGGTTTTGTTAAGATTATAAGAATAAAGAAATATCCAAAGACCATACCCAAATTTATGATGTTAAGATTAAATTCTTTGCATGTGTATATATTAACATCACAGAATATGGCCAGGGATATACACAGAAAAAAATTTTAAAATGTAAAAAAAATCGAGTTTTTGAAATTGTATTCATATGTAAGTAAACATGACAATTTAAAAACCTTTAATAGTAAAAAAAAATAAAAATTAAAAAAATTGGCAAGTAGTGGAAACATTTTGCCTATCTGACAAAATATTCTTGGTGTATATATTGCATTTAAAAGCAATGACAAATTATTGTGTTAAAAAAATAATTCTGAGCTGAGCTTCGTTGTAAGTATGACTATTATTGCCAGTTATATATTCAGACAATTCAGTAACATTAAACCATAAGAACAAACCTAAGTAATAAATGTACTTGAAGATGGTCATTTTACTAACTATAAAATAAATAATATTTATATAAAATTGGTAGGCTTAATATACCTAATAATAACTATCAATTATACATTCAGTATGCACTGCAGAGAATATATTTTTTTAACAAAATCTCCATCATAAGTTCAAAATTATTATAGAAAATGTGTAGATTTTTGAAAAAATATTGTAAAATCACTAGTTCCTTGCTTTGCTCAGAATCTAAAACTTATATTTCTTATATTTTCAACCTAATTAATACAAAAATAAAATATTTTAGAGATTATTAACACAAAATTACTAATTTTATAAAAAAAAAATCAAAATCCATAATGTTCTTATACATGTATAGTTTTGAAAAATTGTATTTAATCAATACAATAGTTAAATAAGTACACTGTGAACATTTCAAGCTTTTAGACCCTTTTTAGAAAAAAATGTAACTCCCAATATTTGAGAATCTTTAAGTATTATTAGAATGACGTATGTTTAATCTTTTATTAATTTTCCGAATTACAAGAACCACAAAAAAATACACATAGGCACAGCCACTTTACAAAAACATCGATAAATAAATAATAATAAATATAATCACTAATTGACTGAAATTTTAGGTGGTGTGCGCCTATGCCACAAAACACAAGCCATACTGGACACCCTGTATAATTGCTAATCAGTTATCACATATAAAAAAAAAATATAAAATAAAAACTCACAGTTAATTCTTGAGATAGTTCTGATCGATATTTCTGGCAAATACCAGAAATAACATCAGTTTGTATGACATAAGCAAATCCATCACAAAGGAAAACTTTCCTGTTACGGACTAAATCTAAAACATGTGTCCAATGTACTTTAAAGTACTCGTTACTTCCACCTGTGGTAAATAAACTCATACTTTCAGTCATCATTTCATGTTCTTCTTCACTAACCTAAGGAAAATTCATAAATAACTTGCAAAGTAAATCAATTTAATTATTACGCTATGTCCTAAATAACGTGTGTGTGTATTGCAATATGCAATTGTGGAGAAATAAAAATACTTAGGAAATACATCAAATTTTTTTATCATTTTATTTTTCCCACGGAAATATATTTCATTATATTAATATAATTTTAATAATTACTGCAATTGTTACATCAGTATTAAATAATAACAGTTAATTTGATACTTACTAGTGCTGAACATAAGTTACTATTAGCTAAAAGTTCTTATTTAAAATATGAAATGTACAAAAAAGTAAATGATCACATGTAAATTAAATTTATAGATTGTTTATTTAATGTGAATTTTACCATAATTTTATAACCATTATCTAAGAACAGACATAGTATTGTCTCAAGTGTACGCATAGATAGATTTATAAATACGTTTTATTACATAAATGAACATATAAGACCCATTTGTAAATACGAATGTATAAACTTGAAAAATCCAATTCCTATCAAACAAAATTGAGATTACCTAAGCCATAGTGTAAAAATATAAAAATAATGAAATTTATACCAAACCAACTAATTTAATACATTTAATTAACTCATACATAGATATTTATATCTAACATTTTTATGTTTCTTACACTGCGCGATAATCTCACCAATTCGAATATGTCAGTTCTATCTTTCTTTTTTTGAATGTTTGTAATTTTGAGAAATCATATACATTTACACTGCATTTTGCAATGTGTGTACGCACCAGACAGGACATAGCGTAAATCTAAATTATAATGTAACCATAATATAATTAGATATAAAATAATGTTTAGCAAATATTTTCACTGTTAATAATTAAAAATTCTATGCAATATAAAATACACATAGTGCACAGGATAATATGATATAAAAAACCCATAATTATATATTATAATTAATTTAATTACTAAGTATTATAGTAATTTGTTATTAAAACTAATATTATTTTATTTAAAAAACAAAAAGGAATAAATTGTATTACTTACTGCCGAATAGTTAGTATTATTAGATGATAAAAATTTCAACTTATCACTTTTTGAAAGAAGTGACCAACGTAATTTGAATAATTCTATTTCTCTACTTATAAACCATTTACGCAATTCATCACTTTTACAATAAATTAGTCGAAGAATAAAATGTGAACATAAATCTCTTTTTCTTGCTTCAATGTTTTCTTGGTATTCCTTATAATTTCCACCACATATCTAATTAAATAATTTATAAATGCATAATATTAATAATAATGCTATATAATAGATTACTACTCAATAAACCGCAAGTTAATTCATATTCTAATTAAAAATACAATTTGCTTACGTATACAAATAATGGTAAGTGATGTAGAAAAGTCAAACAAATTAATAAACATTAATAGATTGATCAGCTAAAATTGTATAAAAGCAACTGACTAGGGGATATTTAAGAATACCACAGATATAAAAATACTAGATAACTAACTTGATATATCAAATCATATAGGATGTTGATGCTGACACCAATTGACTCAATGTTATTATCAGTTAAAACATTGTACAATAATTTTATTAATGGAATTACTGCCTGAAAAATATTAAGTAGCTAATAACATGGAAAATTTATGAGACTATTATGTAAACATTGACTAACATAGTGGTCAGCATCAAATAATAATGTCAGTTAGAAATCTAGTATTTTGTATATTTGTGGAGTTATAATATATAATACATATAAAAATCTTGTATAGTATAATATTCTTGACATTCCAATATAATATTAATTTATACATTATATTACAAAATTTAGCCTTATTTTATTTCTAAAAACCAGTTTTCTCAATATTTTTCCCAACATCAGATCTACCCCAATAATAATTGTCTTAGTGTGTGATGGACTATATGTATTATAATATATTATATTTATTTAATTAAATTATATTAAATGTATTCTATACTACCTTCTTAAAGACAAAAATAGGTGTTCACTATTTGGAGATTTCCCCATTTAAAAGTGATGAAAATGTCCCCGTTCCCAAAAAAACGTCTGCTATTGAGAAGTGTCTGTTAGGGAGGTTTTACTTTAGATGTTTATTTATATTATGTATATTCTTTAGTGAATTCAGCATTCATTATACAATGCACATTCACAGTAATATGTTTATTAGACACTCTTATTTACTCAATAACTATAGTTGGGTATATGAAAAGTAACCTCTGATGTGAATACCCTTCGCGGCCAATTTTCCATCAGGGTATCATAAGGAAATAATAAAAACGAATAAAATAGAATAGCCAGCTAGATGTTTGTGCCACATGATTCAGTTTGAAAACACCCGTTTATTAGAAAAAAAATAGTTGCTAACATATTTGACAGAGGCCACTTTTCATTCACCCAACTATAATATTAGGTATTTAGGTAATAAAAACTACATAGCATAATAAGAAAGTTATTGACAATGTTCATAATCACATAATGTTTTATGGATACTTGTTTTTAAATCATACATTTATTAAAATATTTAATCTAAAAATGGAAGTAATACACAACTTCTCATAATAAATGTTGTTTTAATTAATAACTTAATTGTTCAACTTAACAAATTATTTAATTATAATTAAAAAAATTAATTTTATAGTTTGTCTCACGAAAGAAAGATACTTGAAAGATAGGTCTTGACGAAAACCAGTCAGTCTAACGCATTCAAATGCCAAACCTTGCCTAGTGTTTCCTTCACACATGAGATGGGTATAACTATGCAGTTTTTGGATCAGTTTACATGCAACGGTACCATTCGATCATGAGACAAACTAAAGAAATAATATTTTCAATTGAAAAATTACATACCAATTTATACATATGTTTTAATCCTTCTTTCTTTATTTCTTGAACTACTGATTTAGTAAAATCTTCATAATTATTTGTGTTTCCTTTCAAACTTAATTGCTCCAATATTTGTAAAACTAGAAAATATATAGATAGGTAGTTAATAAAATACAGAATAGTATTCATAATTATTTAAACAATATATTTTGATTTTGTCTAAAAAAAACATTCCAAAAATGTTGATTTTATAACATACCAATGACTTTTCTTATTAAATAATTCATTTTTTATAATTTTTTTTCTAAAATGTTTTAACTGTTAACAGTCGAGCACACAGTATCTCTTTAGCCAAGTTCAGTTGAATTGAATGTAGTGAAACAGTAAATATTAACACTTTGGTCACACATGGCATCAGTCCTTTCCATTCAATCACCAGTTAAACATTTCATCATTGATTAATTATTTAATTATAAATATCATTCATATTTATACATGTCAAGTTCACCAGACGAGGAGGATGTAATTGTTGTTGCAATGTTTTGTAAAGAATTGGAAGGAAGATATTGGATATTTAATATAGGTACTTATTAAGTACTTACGTGCTGTCATATTTTGCTAGTCCAGGATGAATTGATATAGATGGAAAGATAGAAAACTGAATTAATTGGATACAGTAGGTGCTATGTCATATACGTATTTACATTATAATATTATCCATACATAAGTGAAATGAACTGAACGGACGCAATTTGTCTACTCTTTTAAACACTCATAATAAAAATTGGTTTTGATACTCTACATTTGTCTGTAGTATCGAATAAGAACATTGTCCGCCTCTAAATATGATATAAATTTAATTTTACCTTTCAGTCTCTCAATCGACCATTCTTCAAACTCGTCCAAATTTATATTGATATCGGGTATTTCACGATAAAGTTGTAAATCATGATCGTATGGAGATTGTTCGAGTTTTTCCAAGGCTAAAGTTTTTCTACTCGGCGTAAAATTCATCGTAAGTCGGATTTACTTTTCCTAAGAAAAAACAATCATATTAATATCGACCATACCTATCTAAAATGCACGATTGTGATTGTTGACGATAGCGTATTTAACTCGATAATTACTATAGATAGGTAGGTACACGAAAACTGTTATTATTACTAATAGGTGTTATATTATATAATAATAGGTATATTATCTTATATTATATTATGTACTTTCAATAACTACGAAATAAATACAATAAATAACTACAATAGATTTACGTATTTACAAGAATTTTTAATGCAATACTAGATTAGAGCAATGAAAGTTTTACGGATATTGAATGTCGAGCTACGTCATCATATGAATAAACGATAATACTCACGAATGGATTGGCATTAAATGACAATTATTTTGAAACGGATAATTGAAATTTTGACGACCGAACTTCACTCATAACTGAGTGACGTTGCTCACTATCACTTTTGTTCAGCGTTTGCATTGATGCGGTATTTGGCGGGAAACTTACGGTATCACACCAAACGATATCACGAGATAACAGATACAAAGAAAATAATATTTTACTTTCTTACCTCCATAGTTTGATGGAGGTCACACGGTTTTTTTCCATCACGGTTTTATTCTGTGGTTTGATCACAGAATTTCTGCAGTTTGATGTAAATTAACACTGAAACCTCTCTTCAAAACAAAAACGAAAAAATATAAAACAATGTATAAACTATCGAATCTAATAATGTAAAAGTGGTTATGTCATGACTGTATATACAGTGGCAGTGGCGTAATCATGGGGGGATCTGGGTGTCGAATCCCCCCCTTGGCCTCTTTTTTTTTTTTTTTTTGGTGTAGAATTTTGAAAAAAACAACAAAATATAAGTGTTATTGATGAAATTATCAGATAACCGAATCATAATTGATAAATTTAGTCAAATTTGAAAATTAAAAGTATTAACTAAATATTTTGTTCATTAGAATCGATTAAACGGATTACCTATGCTAGCAGTTCATAATAATGTATCCATAGATCCCGAGGATGTTATAAATGAAATGGCTTTGAAACCAAGAAAAGTCGACCTTTTATTGTAAACACTAATAAATATCAATTATTATATTTACTTAAAAACAAATTATGTATTTTATTATTATGAAAAATTGTTTATCCCCCCCCATGACCTAGCCCTAATTACGCCACTGCAAGCGATCTATATTGAGTGAACATGGAGCAGCTTATACGATATGCACCTAAACTTCGCGTCTTCGGAAAAGTCGAAATACGGAAGGACAGAAACCGGAAAAATCGCAAATCCAAAGCCCGACGGCAATAAAAACGGAAAAGAAAATACTCGCGCGGCCGCCGATACGGAAAACGGTTAGCGGAATTAAATAGAAAGCGTAAAGTTTTCTCCTCCACGAAAAACCGTCTATTCGGAGTTAGCATATTATAGGTATAAGAGATTAGTATATAGTCAAGGGTGGATCTATAAGGTGTAATCACTCTCTTTAAACGCCATGAGGAAAAAGTGATTGAAATTTTTACACCACTTACTGTCTCCACTAGGAGCGCTGACTACCCGATGAGGTCCAAAAATTTGAAATACATAGTGTATAATATGTTTATATACGAAAATGAGAACACATTCATTAAATATTATAAATTAATACTTATTTTCCCAGACTATGATAAATATTATTATTTAAAAAATTGTCAGTGTTTTTATTAAATTAATCTGGAAATTTTCTTCAACTTCTTTTCAGTTTTTTTTTTTTTGTGTGCTATATGTTGATTATATTGTTTACGTGCAAATATAATTCTTGTGTTTATGTAAAACTGTATAATATATTTTGTGAACTCTTTTTGGTGTTTTGAACAACCAACTTTTGAAAATACTCCTCGAACAATGACTTCATTCATAACTAGAACAATGTAGAAACATACATTACGATTACATATTATTTCTAATCAGATAAATGATATTAAAAGTAGATATCTACTAATTTATAAGTTTTATTTATATTTAGCCATGGTCAGTAATTTGAGTACATATACATTTGGAGGATGAAATATTGAAGGAATTTTTTTTCCTTGCTCTTTGTATAATTTAGTTTGTTTTGGCAATCCAGAATTACACCCAGGAACATAACACTTAAGAGGCATAATAGAGTAATATATAGTAATATATTAGTAATAATTATATTATATACTATAAAAAAAAGGCGAAACATATATTTAGAAAAATGTATACCATACACATGAAAAGCATTAGAAAATGCGAATAAAAAATAAGAAAAATTCGAGGGAAAATTAATGGAAAATTTTCAATATTTAATAATAATAAAAAAAAAAACGCATGTTTATAGAATAATGTATAATATTATAAATTATAATAACAAGAAAATTTGTATGTGTTATTTTTATTTCGAATACTAGGATATAAATTTGTCTTCGTTTTAGATTTACTAAAAATTTATTTTTATTAGTTTCAAGTGATTTTTACTATTTTTTCTGCATTTCTGCATATATTCAAATATAATTTTGAGCCCTCATCGGGTAATCAGCGCTCCCGGTGGCTTTATCAAGTGGTGTATATTTTTCGATCAAATGATAAGCGGAGTGTCGACACCTTATAGATTCACCTTGTATATAGTAATAGTAAATTCGATAGTAATATGGGTTTTTTTTCGAGGAATGGGATTAGATTAGTGAACAGCGATTAGATATGATCATAATTTGATAAGTATGTACCGATCTAAATACAATTTGTAATTTTCGACAAAACTAACAAAACTAACAACTAACAAAACTAGCAGTACCTACTACTATACTAATGTTTGCGAATCGTTTCATTCGAAACTCAATAATATGTTCTACTCTTCGTACCGAAATATTTTTCAATTTTTAGAAGTTTTGAAAAATGTACAAACTGACGTTTACGGCAAAACGCGTAGCTCAAATCGGACACAAAAACGACGGATGACTGTGGAAAAAGAAAATCATATCCATGAAATTTTGCGTCAGTGTAATAAAGATAAACTATTATAAACCGTTTGGAGTTCGTAGGAAATTTGACATACAACAATTTACCAGTTTAATTTTTAATTATTTGTATAGTTTTTAGTTCATTTGTAATTAAATTTTTTAAAAATTAACATGTAAAATGAACATGTTTGAGGCGTAAACCTGTATCGTGTAATTTTGTTGAATAAATAAGTACGGTAAGAAAATAATTATATGGCACTAAAAATTTACAAAAAAAATACAGGTACATTAAATATCCAAAATAAAATAATAAAAAAAGTAATAAAACCCTCGGCTCTGTCGCAAGAAAACCGCGCACGCAATATTCAACCCTATAATAGCAGTTATGATATTCGCACGCAATTCGGAAACACCGATATATTATATACCTATATATATATATATATAAATAATAATAGTAATAAAGTTATAAATAACATTTTCGAACTTACCGGTTGTATAATAAATAATATTACGTAGAAAAAAAAAATGCATTGTGGGGAGAAATTCCAACCCCATAAAAACCAGGACTCCTACGGAGTGTCTGCCGATGAAATGTTTACGGTTAATACACAATATTATATATTTTGTAGAATGACATATATACCTACACCTATATTCGAATAGAATAAATATAAACACATTACGTAACTCACGTCCATTTTTTTAGTACCTATATAAAACCCCCGTATCGTGTAACGAGTTCCATAGTCTTGCCGAAAACAGCCAAACGACTGCAACATGACGTAAGTACCTATATAATACTTAAATTACAATACCATTACACGAATATAAAAAAAAAAAAACGTGATTATTTTGTGCGACGTTTGTCGAAATTCATAATATTATTACGAGTACGCGTTTAATAAGTACTTACCTATTAAGTATAAATATTATATTTAGAAAAAAAAAAAAAATCGTATTTATTTAGCCATAACGCGTAACATACCCGCTGCGTTAGTACAAAATAGTGAACAGTAACTTTTTTCTTTATTATTTCTATTTTCTCAAAAAATTTTAATGTCCAAATTATTATTCGGTTCGCACGAAAATTGCACGGTGTTTTTCAACGCTTAATAAAAATTATTTAGACAAATTATTATCGTTTAACGATTTTGTGTAGTGTACGCTGCAATTTTGAACGACGATGACGTGATCAATGATAATGTTTCTAGACAATAAACTTTAATGGATTTATGCGTTAAAATAAATATTCTAAAATACCTATTACCCATATTAATACCCATTTTAATAGCATTGAAATTTACAAAAACATTCGCGTTTTCTATAAGTACAGTCTCTCTTTCCCTCTCTTAAGAGGACGCTACACCGATGATTTTCAGCGATAAAACCATTTTCACCTAAAAATACTGTTAAAACAGATTCTTAAAGTGATTTGAGAGTTAAAATATCTATTATTGAATTTTTGGAGTTTTTTAATTTATTACTTTAAAAACGTTATTAAAGCTTGAAAACGTAAAAAATATTGACTTTTTAAAACTACAATAACTTATTTTTTTAGTTAATTAATTAAAAACCCGAAATTAAGTTCACTATTTTTTTAAAGGTGTTTTTACTCTAAAATTATTTTAAACGCGAGACAAACTTTAAATTACCTACTACATTTATATTGTATTTAAACATTTTTAAATTGTTGTATTTTTATATTTTTCAAAAAATTACCTAAACACAACTTCTTAAATAACGAGCGTAATAATTTCATACTTAAGAGGACGTCACACACCCCCATTTTTAAGGGGTTCTGTATAGGCAATTTTTTTGATATTTAAAAAAAATAAAAATCTAACAATCAAAGAATATTCTAATATAATTTAAAAGTAATTTCTGTGTAGTCCTGTGTCAGTAGTACGTTTTATTATTGTGGTGTAATCACTATATTTGTTTAAAAATACGTTTACACAAAACAAATAAAATGTCTTTTTAGTTTTTAAAGTGATTTTAAAGTTATAACACATATTATAAAATTTGTAAATTATAACATTTCAAAGATAACGGGTTTTGCAATTTTTTAAATATTAAGCTTGTTATCGAAGGTACAAAATGTTATTTTTTCCACCATTTTTAAGACACTGTAACTTTTTTTAAACATATTATTTGAATTAACGTCTATGAGATTATCTCCAAAACGTTGTTTTCTATCAGTTTTATAATAAGTATTTTATATCTAAAATTATTTTAAAATGCCATTTCATTATTGTTTTGCGTAAACATGTTTTTACCATTGAAAATCTTTTGTGCGACATCCTCTTAAACAAAATATGAAAAAGAAAACAGAATATTTACTTAATTTTTAATAAATATATATAATATATATCATATATTAATACCACATAATATATACCGTGATACCGATACAGAAATACATTTTAAGCTCATATGTTGGCAACATTAGCATAATTAAAGTTATCATCTTCTATACGTATTATAAAATATAAATAACTACCTAAATATTTTTTGTATCAACTTTTAATTAATGATTCGTGATCAAAAAACAAAAAGTAGATACATTCAAAAATATGGATATTTTTTATATTCAGATTCCACGATATTTTTAAATTATATTAAAAAATATTTCAATATCTTAATTTTCACTTTTTAAAAATGTAGTAAATATTGCCTATACATAACCCCTTAAAAATCGAGCGTTATACAGTTTATAATGTGTAGGGGTGAACTGTGAAACACAAATGTTTCTAAGTCCATTATTTTGAAAAATAATACAATCGTCAATGACTATCAATATTTTTTTCTAAGTACAATCCGTTCATTTTAATTTCGTTTTTTATTATTTTTATTAATAATAACTATTTAATATAACAAAATTATATAGGTATCTATAATAAAATTTACTTGAAAATTATAATAAAAGTCCTTCAAATATCCTGCAGCCTTTGGTTTACTTATGATAAATTTAATGTTTACTTAACTTATATAAAACAATATATATCATATAATTATTAATTAAATATAACGGAATTTTTATTAGAGTATTACAATAGTAGATATCAGATATTAACTAATAGTGTAATAGGCATACTACAGTATTATGGTAATATACTTATAGGTACCTAATCGCTTTGTCTCACTTCGCCCCGTCCCACTTTGCCACAATATGACTTTAAATGTTTTGAAATTAAAAAAATCCTTAAAGTTTTATAGTAACTTCTCGCGATTGGGACTTAAAATGTGTCACCATATATTATGTTAGTAAATATTATATAATGTTGTACTTACTTTTATTTGGAAACCACAGTGACAAAAAAATTCATTAACGTATACAATTTAGATTGCACACCTCAAAACATGTTACAATAAATAAATCACTTTTCGTCACCGATGCACGTGATATAGAAGTTTTATAACATATTTATAATATTATATATAGTATATATTTATAACATCAATCATCACATTAATATATTATCTCATTACAAAAAAATCTTCATTTTTATTATGGAGGTAGTTATTAGCGATATCTCACTATACTCCGGTCTCCCCCATATCATTCTATTAAACGAAATATAATTTAAGTCATATTTTTTAATACTATTTTAAATGAAATCTATTTTAGTTTTTAACCGTAAATTAAGATAATCAATATACTGTACCTGCTTCAAATATTAGCTGGGTTATCCGTTATACAAATACATAAATTTATTATTATATTATAATATATTTTATACGCATATGATGTATACAGGGGCAACCGCAAGAGGGGTTTTGTGGGACTCGAACCTTCCATCCGAAATTCACGAAAAATAAGAAAATTGACGACCTAACTTAAAAATATACCTTTAATTTGTATAATATAAATATGTAAAATATAGATTACACTGACGTCTATATATATTTAAAATGTCAAATTATTTTTTTATGTGGGAATTAACTATAATATTGTGAAATTATGGAATAGTTAAAATTGGTCTGAAAATTACTCAAAAGTCAAAAATACTTTTTTAATAAAAAAATTATCATATAATATGTAGGTACCAAAGATAACTTCAATTATAACCAAATTTCTATTACCTACATAATAATAATATATATATATATTATATCAGGGGTGGCCAGCGAAAAGGACTCACGAGCCGTAAAATGTAATGAAAAATATGTTGGCGCCAAGAGTAAAAATAGGCACGCGACAACAAACCAAATAGTAAAAATTTAAAAAAAATTGCCTATTTAAATATTATAAATTTAAAAACACTATATTTTTTTTATTAATTGTAAAAACTAAAATATTGTAATTTAATAATTATTATATTTTCAAATACCTACATATTTTTAAATTAATATTTAAAATATATATATTTTTTTTGTATATTAGTAAAAATGTTTTGCGTCTTACACGGTAAGACGCGAGCTGCAATTTGGTCACCATTTTACCGTAAATATATATTATAATATAATATTATCAATTTAAATTGATTTTGTTGCTTAATTTATAATGAATAATAATCTAATACATTATAATTTATAATAAGAATCTACATGAATTTATGTATCTAAATATAGTATTCAAATGTACCTATAGGTAGTATTAGCCATTAGATATCTACATTTTTTTAAATTTAGAATATTATTTTATCTGTATTTAGTAACTTTTAAAATTATTTACTATATAATCTATATCTAAAATTTATTCATAAAATACACAATAATATATAGTTTGATAGTTTGATACTGCCTTTATTTCGTGCGTTCACCCCTGCATTTATGTATCTATACTCTATAGATATATCCACGAAATACATTTTTATAATTAAGTTTTAATATAATAATCGTATTAAATGTACCGAAAACTTGTAACAATATATATATATATGATAGATACAATACTCTTATATCAAATACCTATTTAACTAGTACAAAATGGACTGTACGATTAATGCTGTATAAATAAAGTTAATTCCAAATTAAAACACTATACTTAATATAAACATATTTTATTCTTAAAAATCTTAAATTCGTGCGAATAGGTTCATTATAGGTATTAAACATTCAAATAATACGATAAAAAATACAAAATGTAATGGAATAAATCGAGGGTATAAAATCTACAAGATCCGTTAAGATTTACGACAATTCTATAAAAGTAAAAACAATATTATATATTTAATAATAACATCTTGTACCAGTCGTACTTACTTTTCAATTTAATGGCATATATTTACGAAGGGGGGGGGACTATAAGGATTAATTACCCCTTAGCTGATCCGTAGCAAGATTCGATAGCACCCTTGGCCAAGAACCGAATTTCCGCCCCTAAATTGATAATAAGGAAAATAAGTGATCAATTTTTTAAAAATCTAGTTAATATGCAAAAAAATTAAGTCGTCAAATTAATTTTACAAGATTTTGCCGGTCAAATTTTTGGCCCCCAATCTTAGAAATTTAGGGATAAATATTACTGAATTTCGATTTTCGCGCCCCCTCCCTTTTCTGTTGTGCCCTTGGCCTGGGCCAGTTTCGCCAAGCCCTCGCTACGGCGCTCTGATAGAGAGATATTTTTTCGTACAGAGTTATATTGTGCTAAATAACATACAGATTCAACGCCATAATATGATGTCTAGATTTAAAATTTAAAAAAAAAAACGTCCTTAATATACCTAATGTTCGACAGTTTCGAGCATATTTTCTGAACGCATTTCATGTCGGTTTTAATATAAACAGTTACACTCATACCCGGTTTCCGGTAGCAAATTGCATCTAGTTGGTACTTTTGAGAGGTCATTTTCATAATAGTTTTTTAATGCGTAAGCAAAAACTACCAAAAAATTACGAAAAATACGATTTTGTA